>CM033644.1:158597056-158744556 GCA_019512145.1 Engystomops pustulosus | reverse complement strand
ACAGAGAAAAAGGCATCTATTGGAATGCCAGAAAGGAGGCAATAATTCTGATATATATATCCCTCCAAAGAAAACTAAATTTTCTCTTTTCTTTCTCTAATTTTCTTTTTTCTTATTCTCCTAATTTCTCCGAAATTTCTTCCCCCTTTTTGTCTTTCTCCTTCCGTAAAAATCCGAAGCCGAAGCACGTCCGGATTTTCTCGGCAAAAAAAAACTTTTTTTAAAAAAAGTGAAGTGTCGCTTTGACATGGCCCGCTTTTTTGATTTTTTTTGACTTTAACTTATTTTACCTGCACTCCGCCATTGGAAAATCGTGAACTTTATCAATATTTGAACTGCTCTCTCCGATGGACTTTCCACAGCGCAGTAGCGACCACCTGGTGGACCCCAAAAAATCGACGCACTAAACATACCTTAGTGAATCGCACAGAAGACCCCGAACACTCCCCAGAGGAAAAGAAAACGCGCCCCGGCCGCTGTAAAAAAAATAATCTTGAACAGGGGGACTTGGGCAAAGTAAAAATAAAAAAAATTAATCTTCCCAGTGTCTTGTGCTGGCCTTCTGGAGACTCCAGGAGAAAGAAATTTTTTGGGGATTAAATTTTTAATAATTTCAAAATAATATCATTTTTTTACCATAAAATGCCACTATTATAGACATTTTTACTTAGGGGGGCAGTATTATAGAAGTATTCCTTGTTTATATATCCAAATAAATTATATTATCAGGAACTTATTTGTAGTAAGGATGTTTTTTTTTTTTTGTATATATAAGGGCAGTATTAGAAGAGTTTAGTTTTTTAACTTTTTTTATTAAAAATACAATATTAAAAATATTTAAAAAATTAAATTAAAATAAAAAAATTTTTTTTTATTTAAAATTTTTTATTTATTTTTAAAATTAAAATTATTTTAAAGAAAAAAAACTTATTCCTGTAACGAGGGAGGCAGTATGGTAGTCCTCTTTCCCTTTTTTCTCTCTCTTTCTCTGTGGGTGCTGTACAAGCATAAATATTTGATTTAGAGAAGGATTTAGAGAGAGACCATCTATAAAACAAGTTTGTGTGGAGTTTTAAGTAAACTCCACCCACATCACAAAACCACAACACCACAAAATCGTCAACCCAACCCTACTTGTTTTGGGGGTTGGGGCCACTTTTTTAAATATAATTTTTTTTTTATTAATTATCTTTTTTTCCCGTTACTGGCATGGTGTACCTAATAAAGTGGCCGGTGAGTGTAAATAATAGTGGATACCTCCCACAGTCAGGAGGGGGACACATGGTGTGACAGCCTCCCCCTGGTTGGTACATGTGATTAGTTTAATGAAATATGTGTGTGGTAGTGATAGGGTTAATAGGAATAGTTTATATTTGGCGCTTATTTGTTCAATAGGTAATCTTATTTGTCATTGGTTGAATAAATAGAGTTAATTAATAACGGTTCCGCTGCTTTTAGGCGGGAAGCATAAAGCAGGATAAATAAGAGGTGCTGCGTGGTCAAGCAGTTCTTTGTGTTAAGTCTTTTTACTATTTAATGTATTTATATTGTAATTTTGTCACTGCCGCTTATTAGTGGGTGGACTGGTTTATTTCAATTAATCTTTATCATTATTACATGAATTATTCTATTGGTACACTGATGAATATTTATTTACATCGTTTATTTAATAATTCATTTTATGTAACCCATAATAAAAGCTGCAGCCTACTTTATTACATAAAGTCGTTGTTGCATACTTATTTATTAATTTATTCAGGAGGTGGGGATACCATGAGCTTGTGATATCATGAGCACTGCCATTGTGGCTCTCCCACGGGCTGTACAGCCATGCCCTACAGTAGTTGATGTATGTATTATGGAGTTCTGCAGTCAATTGTTGCGAGTTTATGGGCAATAATATAATATCTGGGATCTCTAGAGATTATTTATGGGGAGCAACATTTTACAAAGGAAAAAAAAAAATTATTGGATGGGGAGCACCAATATATCAATATCACGCAGGGGTCTCCACCACCCTTAATCTGACCTGGTATGCGATCATTTGACATTAGACAGGCAGTGACTGTGCAACCCAACAGTAACTGACAATGCAGGGATAACATCAGTACTATGTATGTGACCATTTTGATTCAGGGGGATCGATACATCTGACCAGTTACCCTGTATTCAACACCTCATCACTTGCGGGGGGGCGGTTCGGGAGGAGGTCCAATCCATGCTGAGTTTACATCTGGGCGATTTTAGAAAACCAATTTAGATATACCTTTCTATGGTCATTTCATAGTACTGGTGTTAGCTCGCTGTTGTCGATTATTGTTGGGTTGGTCAGTTTCCTTTGAGAGTCGAGATATATTAGTCCGTGAAGCTATAAAAGGCCTTTCACACGTAATTTTGCTACTATTTTCCATGGTTAGGCAGTGACTGCAGTATGAGACAGCTAGCTTTACCTCCATATAACGACCTCCTATTTCTAACTAGATGCCTTGAAAAAAGCAATTATAAAAATTTCTAAGTCCCTGCCCCTCCATCTACTCTCTACAATGGTCCTGGGACGTTTGACCTTGCCTCTTATACAGCAGTCACATATCCCACTGCCAATCACAGCCCAGGATGCTTCTGACTGGGTGGATAGTTTCATGAACCGTTAACTGAACTTCAAACTTCTGACCTGGTTACCACTTCCCAGTCTTATAGCTGTGCATGCATCAATGCAGCAGAAGTGAGGGGAACAAGTGAGGAAGCCGACGCCCCAGCGACTCACTCATGACAGGGACTGACAGACAGGCTGTGACAGGGACTGACAGACAGGCTGTGACAGGGGCTGACAGACAGGCTGTGACAGGGACTGACAGACAGGCTGTGACAGGGACTGACAGACAGGCTGTGAAAGGGACTGACAGACAAGCTGTGACAGTGACTGACAGACAAGCTTTGACAGGGACTTACAGACAGGCTGTGACAGGGACTGACTGACAAGCTGTGACAGTGACTGACAGACAAGCTGTGACAGTGACTGACAGACAGGCTGTAATAGGGACTGACAGTCAGTGACTGACAGATAATTATATTTATAAATCATTCACACAGTGAATCATATGTGTCCTTTTTTTACCACAACCAAAAACGTTGGGAGGTGTAACATAACATACATGACAATTTCTTTGCGAGTCTGTTCCAGCATCATGTATTCTGTCCAAGTTTTCTCACTTTCATATGTTTTAGATTGATCCACTATCTTCTGGAACATAGCCCTCTTTCTGTCAAAAGAAAAGGACAATGCCATTCAAAATATTCCTTATGTGCAAGATTTTGTGTATGTTACAGGTGGGAAATGCAACATTATTCAATACATGCCATAACATCACTTGCAATGCAGATTCACAGAAGCTACAAAATAGCCATGGATACAATGTTTTAGTTATAATTTAAAGCAATTGACATTGTTCGTGTAAGGAAGTTTCCTTTCCTTCCTTTTCAAAGTACTTTCTCTATTAATTCCTCACAGTTTTCTAGATCTCTGCTTGCTGTCATGCTATAGAAAGCTTCTATGTTTACTACACAGCTATGATTACTCTCTGTGATAATAACGGCTCAGGCACCTGTATGTCCATTACATGACTATGGACAGATTCTATCCACTGGAAGTAAACAAAGATGCTTTCTATAGAAGACTGCCCTGCGCTGTCACCATAGTAATGATGTGTAACTGCCATCACCATACCTCCCAACATTTGTGAAAGGGAAAGAGGGACAAAATGGCGATCCCCCTAAGCCACACCCCCAATCACTCCCTGGCCACGCCCCAAATTTTAGCCATATTAGAGCTATAACCTCTGTGATTATCTTGGTGTAGAATTTTGGTAACTAAGAACTATGACTACTGTTACACTGTGACACAGATTTAATGCTTTGGTATATAGGGAGGGATCTTCTCAGAAGTTATTGTAATTATTGAGACTATTATTATTATTATGGAGATGATTATTATTATTATTGAGATGATTATTATTATTATTATTGAGATGATTATTATTATTTTTACTATTATTAATAATCGTCTCCATAATAATAAAAATAATAAAATTTATAATAATAATAATAGTTTCAATAATTAACATAAATAATCTCTGAGAAGATCCCTCTCTATATATCAGGGCAGTAAGTCTGTGTCACAGTGTAACATTGGCAGATAACACTTCTTAGTTACCAGAAATCCTCAGCTCTGTATCACTGGGCTTACTATAGCTCAGTTAGTTAAGGCTCCTGTCTGCAGTGCAGAGGGTCCCAGGTTTGAATCTCAGCCTGGTCAAAACTTAATTTAATTAAATAAAGAGCTTGAGTCTGGGGAAGCCCTGGAGACCATATATGGACAGATACTGATCTGAAACTGACGTGGTCCCTGCTCTCTCCGCTAAGCCGACACTTCTCTGAAAAGGATTCCCTGCCCGATGTGTGCTCTGGGGAACCCTAGGAGATGCAGTGACCATATATGGACAGATGTGGATCTGAAGCTGATGACGTGGTCCCTGCTCTCCGCTAAGCCCGACACTTCTCTGAAAAGGATTCCCTCCCGATGTCTGTAGAAGCCATTCTGTACTGTGAGTTCAGGCTTTCAAAGTATTTACTATGCGGACACAGCGCCGGGACACAGCGGGACCTGTGAAAATCCGTGACAATCTCATAGCTGCCCGTGACGCGGGGCAGAGGTAAGAAAAACAGGACTTTCCTGGCAAAATCGGGACGGTTGGGAGCTATGCATCACTGCACCTCACTGAGATGGGTCTCACCATAATCCTGGCCACACTGGCTGCACTGCAACCAACCGACTACAGCCAAACATAATGATGATCACATGACCTGCCCAGACAGGTGCAGGACATGTGATGAGGACATGTGACCGGCGGCCATCTTCTATCCTGTGCCTGCTCCACAAAGACAAAGTCACAGGCCTGATTAAAGGGCCCGTAACATTTCAATTCTTTATTATACTCAAGAACACAACATTTTTTGCAAAATTTTAATTAACAAATAATTACATATTAGCTTATATTTTAATGGCCCATTTGAATATGAATCATGCTTATGCCTGGAATACTCCTTTAAGTCAGACAACATAGCTTTGCTGTTGTGTTCAAGTCTATAAAGTAGAACTTCTAATAAAAATTTCTATATCACAATGTTCCCATGCAAAACCTGATGGATACTTACTTGAAGTATAAAGCCAAGTCTGTTGCAATGATTGCAATATCCATCATATGAATGGCATGATCATACTGTCTCCTGTTCAGGTTTTGGTAGATGTTTATTGTCTATGAACAAAGCATAAGGCATTGGATAGATAAAAGTGAGACCATAAAAACATAAAGTAAACAGAAACTTCTGTATTTAGCTATGCTATATCCAATGAGATAGCTGGCATTAGATTAGAAATATACCCGTGGCTACATAAACAATTTTTTTAATTGATTTACTGTTAACCTCATTTTGCAAACAATGCTAATCTACAATATTTGGGTGTGAAATCAGAAATGCCTGTAATGTTACCTCATCTTTAAGTAGTGTCTTGCTGAATTCCAAATGATGCCTTTCTAGGATAGATGAGCCATGAAGTTTTGCTAGTGGATGTCCTGATCTGATAAAAGAAGTAAAGTAAGGTGAGGCCTTAGGTTTATACACCAATGCATTATATTATCGAGTAGTAAATATTTATTCCTACATGCATTAATATATCGTGGTGTTATAATTTACCAAAACTTTTAGCCAATGATTATACTGTGGATTTAACAATGCTGAAGTACAATTAGGACAATTAAAAACTATTCATCGTTATTAATACCTACGCATTTCAAGCGGCATGACTAAGTGGGATACTGCTCAACATATTAAGGTACTAGATTAAGGAATATTTTATAATCACATGTGCTCAGAGCGTAGGAGCTCATGCAGTCCTTACATCTAGTTGAACCACAAAAAACACCATGTGGGGGAGCGGTGACTCACTGACATGGTTTTTTTTCCATCTTGTGCCTGTACATACTGGTCAATGTATGCAACTTCTGCACAGTTAATGACAGTTAAAACCCTTCCACACAAAAAGGCACTGGTTAGTAAAGCATGTCTATGGATTGCACCTGTCTAGGAAAAATAAAACTGTAAATCTGGCCATATACATTAAAAGGGGTATTCTCATCTGGGCATCGCCATTTCATTTAATTCATCTGCCATATACATACATTTCTTCAATTGGATGTTATTAAAAAAAATACCTCTTATATAGCGTTGGCTCATAAAGAGCCCTTATACTTTTTGAGACCTTGTTATCTTGGTTCCATGTTCTCCTCCATTGTATTCACTGTATTTATTGTTTGATATCTAATGACATAATGGCATTGTCTACTACTATGGTTTTTGCTGCGTTATAGTCTGTAGATTGTTGGCATATAAAAATCCCTAATAAAAATACAGTTACCGTTACTGTGCAAATTATTTCTCATAACTGTAGTTATGTTGACCCTTAGAAATGAGATAGTTGTCCTTGGATACGACCACTGATGCTGGAGTGATTGCACAAAGAAACAAATAGTTTTTGCATATGAAATGGCAGGGAGTTACTGCATGTCCCACAGCCGTCCTGTGGTAATTAATGCTGAATCTAGGTGGTTGGGTGCCTCAATGGCACATCTCTAGCCACCACTAGAGTGCTGGGGTGGTCTTACCCAAGAACAACCAACATCAAGTTTCTAAGAGACAACATGGTTATGGAAAATTATTTTCATGCAGGTACATTTTTAACATTTTTAAAGATTCAACTGAAAAAATGTATCTATAAAGCAGATGAATCAAATTAGATATGAATGTCCAGAAGCGAATACCCCTTTAAATTGCAGGCCATTGACTTCCCCCATATACCTGCACATTCAGCTCAGTCGCGCAAAGCATGTGTTTTAGGTTTGGAGAGGGATGAACTCTATTGCCAGCAAGTTCTGCCAAGGCTTATCTCTCCCAGGCAAGCAGAAAGGAGGCATGTAGAACTTCTTAGACCTTATCTCCCCCAATATTATGATGTGAGGATATACATTAGACTATTTTCTGGAGAATGTGGATTTGCAGCTAAGAGATATTTAATGTATGTTACTAGGATTCCAGTAGTGGTACTGAAGCATGCAATCAGCCAAAAAAGGACTGAAACATAGAAAGATCTATTTCCCTGCAGGTAATGAGGTAGCACACATTGGGAAAAACTGCCCTTGCGCAGATAAAAAGCTTCCCTGCCTACATGAATACATAATGAATAATTTCATCAATGAGATTATAAAAATACTGTTATTACAAAATACATATTTAGGGTGTATTCACATGAACGTTTGGGGGACATGTATCCGGACAGCCGGATATAGCAAAAAAGATATAACATGCTCTATCTTCGTCCGTAAGAACATCCGTAAGAGCATCTGTGCGCCTTTATTTTCTATGGAAAGAGGAGGGGTGAACAGCGCTCATCCCTCCTCCTCTCCAGCATGCCCGACATGTGCGCTCTTGTGAATACACTCTTAGTGTATGTTATAGTTCTCATACTTACTTCATCTGGTATAGATTGTTAGTACCTCGGTGGTCAATATCATGGCAGAATGCAGCAGTCACCATTGCCATGGCCTCCAGATCTGTATAATAACGTTTTAAGTTTCCTGTCTAAAAAATAGAAGAAAAAAACAACAGCTATTCCCAACAGAAAAATAAGTAAAGTTTGTCATAACCAGTTATAGTATTGATATTTGCATAATACATTGTAGGCTCTGTTCACACTTTCCTGATGGTTCTCTTAGGTCAGATTTATGTCTTTCCTGGAGTCTGCTGCTCTATTTCTCTCAGTAAGAAAAGAACAGACCTAAAACCTTTCTGTCCTAATTTAAGCCAATATTTTCTAGGAGAATCTGTTACAAAACTGACAAAAAACATAAACCTGTGATGCCAGTGTTATCAGAGCTTTAATTGGCAAACATCAATTTGTAGTATCAACAGTAGTATCAACCCTTCTAAATGATGCTTCTAAATGAATGCTTCATTTTGTAGGTTCTTTGCATATTCCATAGAGAATAAGTCTGTCAGTTGCTATTATCAAACACATCATTCTGCATTGGAGGTTTTATTTTTTCCAAGGTGTATCTTGAATCTGTTTATAAGAAAAGTGTACATTATCAACATTTTTAGGATAAAGTCCTTACCATAAGGAGAGTGAACATGGTCTGTCCCACATTGAAGCCATGCCGCCAGTTGTGGTAGGTAATTTTTCTGTAACCTTTGCTTACCGAGAATAAAAACCGAACTAAAACCTGCATGAACACAAAATTTGATTTGTCAATGATTTTCACTTAAAATACATATAGAAGAAGGCACATCAAGAAGACTGATGAAGTGTACAACTTTATAGAGCCCACTGCTTTTACAGTATAAATTAGAAACAGTGTGTTGCTGCACCTTTCAAATAGCTGGCAAAAATCAGTTATTCAGCAATCACCAGATATATACCAAGCTCTAGGCTTCTCTGTAGTCACTTTCACCTTGGATATGTGTATAAGATGGCGGCTGATGGCTGGTTCAAGCAGCTGAATTTCTATTTATTAAATTATTTTATAATGTTCCGATATAAAGTTGGTTGGACCATTATACAAGCTCTTATACCCCCTTGTGTCACCTCCTTCATCCCCATAGACCCTAAACTCTTGAGAGCAGGGCCCTCACTCATATTGTTCCATATGACTGTTTGTACTCTGTAATGTAATATTGGTATTTGTATATGATTTGTACAGCGCTGCGGAATTTGATGGCGATATATAAATAAAGGTTATTATTATTATTATAAAACCAGATATAAAGACTTCACACAAATGAAAAGACTAACATGTATTCTGTATTTTCAACCAATTGCCTTAAAATAATTGATGAAAATAACCAATGCGATAACTGAGATGCAAACTTCCTCTAAGGCTACATGCACACTGCCGTGTGCCCGCCGCACCGTAGCACGGCGGGCACACGGCAGCGCGGGGAGAGGAGGAGGTGAGCGCCGCTCACCCCCGCCCCTCTCCATAGGAACATATGGGCCACGGTGCCGTAATACGGAAAAAGATAGGACATGTCCTATCTTTTCCCGGGTACGGAGCGGTACGGTGCCGCACGTGTGCTGCACAGCACCGCTCCCGTACCATGTCGTGAGCCCATAGAAGTGAATGGGGGACGTATACCGGCCGTATATACGTCGGCCGTATATATACGTCCCCCATACATGTGTGTGAATGCAGCCTAAAAGGTGACATTTATTGGATAAAACTTTTACTATTATTATTTATTTCATGGTAGACATGGTTAATTTTTACTCTACTTGCCTTAAAGTGTCTATTTTTAGCATTTTTTTTGGTTTGGGAGACAGTATATAATTTTATTGTTTTAAACAAATGTTTCTTTGAAGTCTCAATCAAATCTATTTTATCCTAAAATTTGTAGGTGACACTGAAACAATGACTACCATTCATCTTACCTCTTGAGGTATGTGGAATTTGTCAACCACTTCTAACTCGTAGTACATCTGAATTGCACATTTCACCAGGAACAGCTCTGTCTGTGGTAAATCACTGAAGTGAAATTCATAAATTTCAGCAGTTTCTGGATCAGGCAGCTCTTCTTGCTGAAAAAGTAAAATCCATTATAGTAGTTAGCTAATAACAGGAGAAAAAAATCAAGTTGTCAGGTTTTATATGTGCAGTTTGAGTTCTGCTGGATGAGTACCACACCCAGGTGTATTCTCAACAGGGCTGAGTGACTGACACCTTGTTTCCTGTCTGAAGCTATCATTTGGAGAGACGGGTGGCCAAACCAAGCAGCTGCTGGACCGGTTACTAGGCACACCATTTTATCTCACGAGTGACTTCATTCAATGCCTTTTAGACAAGTTCCTGTGTAACTGACTCTTTGCTTGTACCTTTGACTATTCTTTGACTTACAATTTTGTAACTCGCTGTCATCTTGGTTTTGACTTGGTTTGCCTGACCTCTCTAATTGTCTGTCTCTCTTGTTGGTTTTTCTTTTCTGTGCATGAACCCAGAGATGCCCTAGTAATGATTGGAAGTGCAGGGAAGTGCAGGGTTCAGCTATTTACAGACACAAAAATCACAGGACATCCTTGTCCCTCCTAAATCAACCTTTATTTGTATAATTTAAAATCCTTTATTTGTTGTAAGGACTCAAATACTATGATATATAATACAAATACAGATGATGCAACTGTTTGTTACATCGCCAATTGCTACCATTGTCAGCACAATGAAAAAAGATTTGTGAATGTACATAAGCCCCAAAAGTGATCAGTTACATATTGCTTGACAATATGTTCCTTAGATCAGAAAAGTTTATGCTCTTCTAATCTTCAGACATAAATGAAAAGTGTTAAAGAATTATGTAACTTTAATAACTCTAGCAGTGGAGGTTCCCTTTAATTCTGTACAAAAAATATTTGTACCTATTAAATGAAATATTACATCAGAAGATACATTTTAATCAGCCCCTGTTTATTTCATTGGAAAAGGCAAAGAACAGAGGCTTCTATGCAGGTTAATTTATGTCCATACATTTCATTGAGTGTTCTTAGAAAATTAAACAAAATGTAAATGAAATTTAAAGAGCTGTAGTCCATTATACTTTCATTTGTAACTCAACTTAATAGGCTAGGCATACTTTCCCTCCTATGAATCTGTTTTTATGGGACATTAGTTATTAACCACTTAATAGCACAGCTTGTTTTCTCCTTCTCTTATATTTGTTATCCATGGCCTCCTTCCTTCTTAAATCAGGTTGGAGACAGGCTAGCAGCCTATGAAGCTACTTCACAGAAAGGATCTGGTAATGACCTCAGAGCACTTCATGGCATAATTGTAAAAGTTTATTTTAGAAGGAAGGAGGACAGGCATATCAAATATAAGAAGATTACCACTGCCACATTGCCTGGATCTATGAGTAAATATCCCTGGTTTTAAATGCTTTATTTTTATGGTAGATTTCCTTTAAGTAATTGTTTTAACTATTCCAGCCATTTGCATGATTTTTGTGGAATATACATTTTTTGTTTGTGTGTTGGAAGAGAAAGCAGTTCCACTTTTTAAATTTATTTTTACTCCATTTAAAATGCAGTAGATATATGACGCATTAACTTTTTCTGCAGCATCTATTATGATATTGATATTTTTGAGATATGAAAATATATAATGGAGAGGGGTGAGGAGAACTTGCTCCCCTCCCTTCTCCACCCGGCCATGTGCCACGCCTGGTTCCAACCCCGGTGATCACGCAGTTGCTTGCATTTTGCCCAACAGGATGAATATGCATGTCCTGATTAGTGTTTACTTAAAGGGAACCTGTCACCAGGGACACTCATTTTTGCTAATGACGGGTTGCAAAAGCCCATCACTGGAAGGCAGATAGGTCTTTCTGCCTTTTCTGAGCATTTGCAATACAATATAGTTGTGTGTTTTAACTTGCCTCGCACCCTGACATAATCCTGTGCTGAGTCCCATGGTATGTTTTGGTTTGGTATAAAACAAAAAAAACACATGGCATGTCTGTGCTGCTCACTCACTCTTCATTCCCCACCTTTCTGCACTTGTACAATTCCTCCCTCCTGCTCCTTCACTTACACAGGGTCATGACTCCTGTTGAACTGACTTCAGTGGGGGAGGGAGGAGTTGTACAGGAGAACAAAGGTGGGGGCTGAGTTGTGAGTGAGCAGCACAGACAAGTCACTTAATGTTTTTATAAATGCATCCAAACTAAAACATACCCTGTGACTCAGCACAGGATTGTGTCAGGAAGCTAGGTAGGTTAAAACCTTCAGGTATATTTGTGCAGTTGCTGAGAGAAGGCAGAAAGACATCTTTGCAATCCAGCTGCAGCCTGTGTTTGGTGAAGATGGGGTGCCTGGTGACAGGTTCCCTTTCCCTTTACTACATGAGGGCAAGCCTACTCGTCCTGGTGATTGAGCTGGGAATGTATGAAGCACGATCTGCAGCAGGAGATTGGCTGTGCAGTTGAACGCCTTATGGCCCCTCACACACAAGTGAGTGTGCTGGCTGGAACGTCCCAATGCTGAGCAACCTGTACTGGACTCGGCATGTCAGTTCAGTTCAGGTGGTTAGTGTTTTCACCAGATAATTCAGCCAGCACATGGTGAGGTAATCAGGGTCCCACGGCATTCAGTGACCTGATCAAAGCCTCTGTCTACCAAGTACAAAAACCTATTAGGCCCAGTCCTAGGCTGGGTGTCATAGGATGAATGGCAGTGTAAAACTCAGTTATAGTAAACTGCAGAACATAAGTGTATTGCACCAGCACTCGAGGTATTTAGGTCGACTTCCCACGTGGCGTTTCTTTGTTGCTTTTGTAAACTCATCCAAAGCTTGAGGGGACTTGCTGTTTTGGTGGGGGTCATTGAGAAATGACTTATCTGTCACTATGACTGTCTGTCTGTCTAAAGATCCATTACAGTGTGCCGATAGCAAAACCACCATATAGCACAATGCCGTAGTATTGCAGTGTATGGTAGGAGAGATCAGACTCCCTAGGGTTAAAGTACCCTAGGAGGTCTACATATACAGTAAAAAGAAAAAAAACGAAGGAAAAAAAAGTCCAAGTAAAATCATAAACGTGTTAGATATTGCTGTGTCCTAAAGTTCTTGGCGTTGAACAATTTAATTTGAAATTAAGAAAGTGAGCAAAAGGTTGTACAGTCCAAAAAAAATGCCAGAAATGAAAACGTCATCACGTCCCGCAAAATGTCTTACAGCTCTGTTTTTCCGAAATATGAAAAAAGTTATTGGTGTCTTACACAGAATATGACACTTTTTGGCCATTTCCAATCTGCCTTGTGGATCCTCCAGTTTCCTCCCACACTCCAAAACATACTGGTAGGATGATTAGATTGTGAGCCCCATGGGGACAGGGACCAATTTGGCAAACTCTGTGGAGCACTGCGTAATCTGTGTGCGCTATATAAATAAAGGAATTATTTATTATTGTATATATTTGTTATATTTTATTATTTGGCACTCTATGTGGTCCTTCTGATTTCATATGGATTTATACCATAAGTATTACTGTAACTGTCCCATCGCATGATGTAACATAGAACAATTGTAGGAGAGGATACCATAACCTGAAATCAAGGAAGGTTAGTACGTGAAACACACGTGTGCCAACAGTGGTGGCTCATAATGGGGGCAATTCATTGGGGGCTTTGGAAAACATGATTTATTGGATCAGTGATTCTGTTGATCATAGATGTGTCAGGGAAAAGTAATTTTTGACTCACCAATATTTCATATAGTTCTTCTTCTTCACATTCGTCAGGATTCCGATCCAATAGTTCTTTGGTTTTCTGTGTACATAACACATATGCCATTTATACGCAGATCATTCTAGTTTAAGCTTTGGATAAACAGGCTTGAAAACTTAAATTTACTTGGAGTGATTGGATATGGATGGTTTTAAAAAAATATCATGCACTAAGGCTACATTCACACGGTCATATGGGGGACGTGTATACGGCACACATGTGGCACCGTATCATCCCATAGCCAGGACGTGTCCTATCTTTCCCCGGAATACGGTACCATGCGCCATATATCTCTGTTGAGATGGGTGGGGATGAGTAGCGGCTCCTCTTCCCGGCGCCGACGTTTGCACGCCATGCTACGGTACGGTGGCTACTTGTGTGTGTGAATTTAGCCAAATACCGATTGGGTTGTAACCACAATTTATAGAACTTTGTTGAAATGACTCAAACTAGAAAGTCCATAACCTCCCCCATAATATGTGCTACCTTAATTTTTTCAGCACATAATTACCAGTAGTAATATACATAAGAAGATGGAAGATGTGTTCTTACCAGGATTATCTGTAATTCATCATTGTTGCATTTTACATGATAATTAACCATATCTTGATAGATATCTTTTCTATTCTCAAGCTTGTTCATCTTGTCATATGTGTCAGTATTCAGGACAGACCAACCAAGGAACTGTGTCAAAGACTACAAGCAGAAAATGATAAGGAACATTTTTTAAAAAGGCAGATTGTGGGCACAGTGAACAGCTGATGCAAAACTATAGGACATGGAGAGGTATCACTTTCACCTAGGCTATAGTACAGAAGATGGTCCCTCTGGCACGGTCCCTCTGGCACTTTAGAAATCCCCACCAATATTGATGACACATGCTGCTGTTACAGATTTAGCATCACACAGCAGTTATAACTTAAAAGGAACTTTGGATGTTTTCTGTTTAGCAACCCCTTTATTCCTGTAGTTTCTTCTCTAACAGAGACTTAAAGCATACCTCTGATGTCATATTTATTTCAAATTGTCTTATGTGATTCTCCTTTTAAAAACAAACAGAACAATGTCCAAATTATGTTTCTTGCCCCTTTTCTTTCCAGGGTTATGGCATTTTCTATTCTGAAGTTACTTGTAAAAAATCTTCCTGAGAAGCAGTGAAGTGGGCTGCGACTACTGTAATCTCTTCCTGTATCTTCCTGGAGCTTAGTCAAATATAAGCAACCTACAGTTCCCATGATGCCTTATGTTCTCTCACTTAGTAATTTAGCAATAAAATCAGCAAGATTCCTACAAGTAAATCCACTATTTCCTTACAGGATCTATATACTGGTTACATGCAGGAGCATGGAGAATGTAATAAGTAATAGAAACTAACAGTGAAATAGTAACATGAATTCTGCAGTCTATGCTGTGCACTCAGGAAGGCAGACAAAGTCCTGCAGAATCACAGACTGGAACGGAGCAACTGATATGGAATGCTGGATACATTGTATCTCACTATTCTGTGTAGGAGACTTCGGCACTCACACAGCAGCAGGCACTCTCAGCAACACAGAGAAGACTGTCACATGAGTTCCCCTTCTTCCCTCCAGAGTGAGCAGGAAGCAGCAGCCCCCTCTTTGAAACCATATCTGTAAACTCTACAGACTCACATGTGAAATCAGCACAACTAGGAGAAATAGCTACTGCAGAAGTAGGTTAAACTGAGAATAACAAAGGAACTGTTGCACAAAGGTAATAGGCAAAGTTGTTCTACATCCCAAGAACTATTGATCTGAGAAAAAAATTTCTGAGTTGCGCTTTAAGAAATTTATTGTTAACTTACTTCAGTTAACACTTCGTCCATTTCATCAAATGGTTTCCCATCCTTTCTGTTGTAGAATGTGGCAACCCCAACAATCTCTTCTTTTTTGTTGACGATTGGCAATGAAAGGACATTTTTAATCACCCATCCAGAATCATCAAGTGGACCTTTCTACAGACAGATAATATGAAGGATATGTAAATGATTCTGCGCCATGGAGGTAGTGTGACAAACCACAAAATAATGTATTTTCACATGGAATTTCTATATTATGTGATAATGACTACATTTCTATTCAGTCCATTGACCATAGTACATCTTTTCACCTAACTTTCTTTCTTTGTATCTATCTATCTGCCTAGGTAAAAAAGAAAAACTATGGCCTTTTCTATACAAACTATGGCACATTGACTATACAAAGCAGCAGACAGTGATATGTGTTGGTGCTGGAGATCTGTGTAACCATACCTTTGTGTGTGCAGGACTGTGAAAAATGCATTTATATTCCAAGATTGTAGGTGCACTTGGAGCACCCCTATGTGAGATCTCTTCACTGAAAGCATCAAAGTTACTCTCATATGCTATGCAGCAAGCTTATGTTTGAACCCTGAAGCTGTTACTCAGGGGAAGGACCTTTGCTGTGTTTAGTGAAGAGATTTCAAATACCAGTACATAAAATTTTATATATTTTACATATTTACCCACCAGTAAAAGATTTTACCTGAAATTCAAAGTATTCGTCAGCACCTGTGTTCATAATATTGCAAATCTGAAAGAAACAAATACAAGTTTTACTTTACATTTTTGGAAATTGTTGTTAAATTGTTGTTTTTTGCTAGACAATAATACTTTGCAAAATATCCTTTAAAGTATCCTTCAAGCAACAATCATCGAAAATCAGGCTTTTGGATTTCAAGGAGACGCTCTTTGTAGCTATTCTTAATGAGAACCTGCCACCTTAAAAAAACGCTCTAGGAGCCTCAGAACGCTGGACCAAGCTTACAGTGGTCCAGCGTATTCATTAATGGGAGTGATCCGAGGAGGCGGTGACTGCTGCATGAAGCTTGGCAGTCACTGCCAGCCTATGGTGTACGCAGTAAGCTTGTTTCTGAGGGCTATGGCAGTGCAGTGTTTGCTAGCTTTATCGGAAGGTTCTGATAAAGCTAGCAGTTTAACATGGCTATTACTGGGGTATGGCTAGGAGCTGCTTACTTTTGGGTGACAGGTCCTCTTTAAAGTGGAATTATAAATGTGAGCCTGCTACAGCAAATCAGGAATGGAATAGAAAGCGGTTGAGGCTCCTCTGATCACATACAGTTATTGGCAGATTTTCGAGTATACACACTGATAGGATGTACAATGAATCTCAACATCTCAGGGAGATGACGGAGCCACTTTAACCCTTAGCTTAAGCTGTTGCTTATATTGTGTGGTTGCTTATAGTAAACTAGAATGCTATAATAGAAATTGTATATTTTTTCATTTATCCCTTCTGCTCCACTGGTAGATGTATTAATAAGATATGTATAATGTGCTGCATACTTACAAGACCATTTTCTGCAACATATGTGGGAAGCTTACTCGCCAAGGCCCAATGATCTGCTGGTGGGTTCCTGTCAAAAACAAAGTAACAAACCATATTGTATTGTTGTGACCCTAATATTATACAATTCACAGTCCTTCTCCATATTATATGAACAGGGCTAGCAAGTTACATTCTGCTCCAGGCAACCACATGATTGATTTGAAATCAATTAATCATGTCCCCTCGTAGTCATCTCATTTCCAGATTAAATAAATCTAGTTGTTTAGACCCTCCATACCCCTTATCATTTTTAAGGCTCTTCTCTGTACCCTCTACAGCACCAGCGGATTCTTTTTATGGGCCGGTGCCCAGAACTGGGCGGCATATCCCAGGTGAGGCTGAACCAATGCTTACCTTCTGCTGTGGTAATATTACATCCCTATCCCACTATCCCCATACCACTTTTGATACATGACAAGATCTTGCAGGCTTTAGAGGCAGCTGATTGACATTGCATGCTGTTATTTAATTTATGATCTACCAGTACCCCCAGGTCCTTCTCAACAAGGGACTCTCCCAGATTTACTCCCCCATGGACATATGTTGCATTTGGATATTTAGCCCCCAGGTGCATAACCTTACACTTATCCACATTGAGATTCATTTGCCAAGTGGATGACCAAACATTCAATTTGTCCAAGTCACCCTGTAGCCTATGAACATCCTCCATAGACTGTATTACACTACACACAGTGCTATTAATTTCTACCTCTATATCATTAATAAATATAATAAAACCAATAAGCCTTATTTTTCCCATCAGGCGTCTATGAGGGACAGTGTCAAATGCCTTTGCAAAGTCCAAGAAAACAATATCCACAATATGGTCACCCATATTATCATATATACTATTATAACCTTAAAACCACCAGAAGCCATGGGTCACACAACCCCCAGGCAGCAGGACTTGGACTTTCAGTGGTATCCCTTGTCCTGCTGGTTTCAGATAAATAGAAGGGACCTTGCAGTTGATACTGTCCGTGGTTGTAATGACTGCATGGTCCCCTTATCCGCTGGCAGGACACAGAATGTCACAGGAAGTCCAGAGTCTGGGAGTCATGTGACCTGCATCTTCCGGCTGCTCAAGGTAAATTTTAACAGGTTAAGTTTAATATGGGTGACCATATAAGTGTCTTATACTTACCCTGTTAATGTTTATTATGAGCGACCAACCCCTTTAGGCGTCCTATCATTGTCTTTTACAGTTCTTATTAATTCTTTATTCTATATTGAATGGAGCAACTGCTTGTGTATAAAATGATGGGTGGTATTAGCATACCGATTTCCTTCTTGCCTCCCTTGACCTTTTAAATTATAAAGTAGTCTTGAGCAGTAATATTATTATAATATTAATATTTAATGCATACAATTGTGTATAGACATGTCAAGTGAAATATATTGAAGTACCATAAAACCCTTTAGTCATTATAAAATTGAATACAGGCGGTCCCCTACTTAAGGACACCCGACTTACAGACAACCCATAGTTACAGACGGACCCCTCTGCCCACTGTGACCTCTGGTGAAGCTCTCTGGATGCTTTACTATAGTCCCAGATTGCAATGATCAGCTGTAAGATGTCTGTAATGAAGCTTTATTGATAATTCTTGGTCCAATTACACCAAAAAATTTTAAACTCCAATTGTCACTGGGGCAAAAGAAAAAAAATTGTCTAGAACTTCCATTATAAAATATACAGTTCCGACTTACATACAAATTCAACTTAAGAACAAACCTCCAGACCCTATCTTGTATGTAACCCGGGGACTGCCTGTAATGCCAATCTCATTCAAACTTACGGAATAACTTTAATCTCTTCCTTTCCATGCAATATATAGTCAATCACTTTATAAAATGATATTTCCTGTAAAAAAAAAGTACATTATTTTAATTTTGTTGAAGATTAAATAATACTTTAAATAGTAATCTTTCAAATAACATTTTTAACTGTGATAGCTAATGGACAGAAATAAATAAATGCTGAAAAAAGTGAACCTGTCATAATGCAAATGCATGTTATAGAGCAAGATGAGGTCATCACATTGGTGTATAGTTTGTTGAATAAAATTTAGTATCATTTCTCTCGGTGGATATAGTATGCTGACTGTATTTTACAGACAGAAGACTTTGGTGGGAACAGGACTCCAAGAATCATAGTTATATACAGGGCTGTAACTACAGTGGTAGCAGACATGTGTACATGCTGCATTTGTGTACGTGGTGTATTGTGTGTATATACTGTATAAAGTACTATATGTATGTGTGTATATGCTGTATAAGGTGTAAGGTGTGTATATATACTTAATGTGTGTGTATGGTACTGTATGTATGTTTGTTTATGCTGTATGTGTGTATATGGTGCATTAATACTGTATAGATATGTATATATGGTATGCATGTAATGTATGTGTAATAATATTATGCATATATACTATATACGTGTGTATAAGATGTGTATATACTGTATGTATAAGCATATAAATGTACATATCAGTGTATAAATGTGTGTGTATGAGTGTAGAACTGTATATGTATGTATATATGTATATTAATGTGAGTGATTGTATAAACATGTGTAAACATACAAATATGTATATTTTTTAATGAGAAAGGGGGCCCCATACAGAGATCTGCAATGGGGCCCAAGTTCTCCTAGTTACAACCATGATATGATACAAGAAAGTGTCACATAACCTTGCAACAACAGTGCCATATTGTCATAATATTTTCAGTACATTGCTCTTGTTTTCTGGGAAAGCTGGGACTCTTTGCATCATAAATATCTATGTTGCTTGGAGTCCCATTCCTGGGACAATGTATGGTCTGAGAAAACAGGCCACCACACACACATATATATCAGTATGGTAGATTATATGCAGTATTATATATACTGAAATTAGTAAGATTTCAAGAGTAGAATTGAGGCGCAATATGCTAAAAAATATTTACTCTACAGAAACCTTTTTCAAGTTCTTAATGGGTTAAACACAACTCATAAAACATGCCTGAAAGAGTTCCAGATGAATTGGCGACAGATTTGGTATCACAAAAGGGCTAAGCTGGAGGGCTGCAGAGGATCAACTTAAGTTCATCAAATTTGGAAGCTTTGGAATGTTCTTGTTGATGGGGAAGGGGGGCATACCACCTTATTTTATTTTTTATGTTGACCCCAATGAAGTCCAGTCTCACACTTGTTAGGGGGGCAAACTGTAAACAATTTTCTCACCTTGGCTGCATATATAACTTATTTTACTCTTTTGAAACATGAAGTTTGGACCTTAGAGGCTGACACACACTAATAGATCCAAATTGTGCTGTCCAATGGTCAAGGAGGAAGTTTGATTATGGTGGGTAATTTCAATCTCAATCACTACATCACTGTTAACATTGATCTAAAAGATTTGCCTTTTCTAATCTTCTACTACTACTAGACCACCACTGCAACATTGTCCAGATGTTTTCTGTACGGGAGTTGTGTTTATTTCAATAGAAATAAAGTGAAGCTATGTGTTATTTATAGGGTTTACAAGGTAGTTGGGAGAAAGGTATTCAGGAAAGGGGATCATAAATTGTAAATCTGGGTCTGATATCATACTCTTCCATCTGGTGTCCTTGGTCCAGAATACGGGGGCACTTCACCCATGAGCACTGGCCACTGATCGAAAAACTCCTACAAAAAGAACAAAGAATTGGAAGTATTGTTTTGGTCACACATTACTGAACATACTTTTCACATATTAAAGGCAAAGTAACTTATGCCTAGTATTAGACTGTGTAGACGAGCCAAGTTTGATCCAGTTTTTCACATTGTCTTAGAAGCTTTAATATGTAAGATTCATCATAGTTTCTTAGGCAGCTTGATAAATATGGTATTTGTGGTTTTAATGACTGCATTGGATTTGAGACTTTTTGGTGACAAATCGCTAAAAAATGTGCATTTGTGCCCAAATTTCAAACTTTTTGAAAAGATGCACTTCATAAATCTGTCCAGCACATCTGGATTCACTTGATAAGTTGGCTTCTGTGAAAAGTGTAGTATGTTTGCAAATGTCGCAAACAATTTCACAAATTTGGCGCACATCAGCAGTTGAAACAATTGCAAAACAATTTGTACACCAAGAAACAAAACTATGATGATATATTCCCCCTTTGGTGCCTATGTAGACATGTTTCTCCACAACCTGTTTGATCTATTATTTTGTACCAATTGTTTGAAAACTTTGGGACAAAGCAGCACAGCATAAACTATGTAGCATCTAATAATGGCTATTCTCTGAGTATCCCTAAAGTGGGTACCCCACTCTTGCAATACATAGATGTCCCTGAGGTAAACATGCCATAAATGTTCAACAGAATATTTTTTTCTAAAAGTACACCCCACCAGAGGCACAGGTCACAGGTATCTGGTGCTTTGAGCCCAAAACTGTTTGGTAAAGATTTCCAAATTCTGTATGAATCTATGTTAATTAACATAAAAAAGTGTTAATAAGTCAAAAAGTACCTTTGTTTTGGTCATGTCAAGAAGCCCCACGGAGTATCTATCGCAGTTAAGGAAGGCGCGGACTGTATAAAGGGCTTTGTGAAACTGTCTCTCAATGTCAGTAAGCTCTTCAAAGACCTTATTGGCAGACCACAACAGTATCTGTAAAGAGATAAAATGTGGGAAGTGATTCTAATGTTCATCATCATTTATACAATATGGAGCTGATAAAGGGATTATATGTCAATCATCATTTATACAATATGGAGCTGAGACACGCAGGACAAAATCAGGATCCAGAGAACTTCCACTTGAGAAAGGGGTATTTTCCAATCCCCGAAACACTTTGTGGTACCTTCTTCTATGCCTAATAAATTGCCCTTGCCTAATAATTTTCACCTACCATACGGAACCCTATTCATTGGTGTACGCCTGTCTGTCCGACTAATCTGCCAATACAATATGGAGCTAATACAGGAATTATAATGTTCATCATCATTTATACAATATGGAGTCGATACAGGGATTATAATGTTCTTCATCATTTATACAATATGGAGCTGATACAGGGATCATAATGTTCATCAACATGTATACAATATATAGCTGATACAGGGATTCGTTCTGTCTGCCATATTTTGAGTTGGGAATTAAAGGAAATCTGCCATCAAAATTGAACTTGTATGAGATAATAGCAGGTGGGGAGGGGGGCTGGGGAGGAGGGGTGAGGGAGCAGGGGAAGGGTTAGATGTGCTCCTACAGAGTGTAACAACCTTTAAAGCCCTTGAAGCTCATTAGGATAATTTTAGAATTTGATTTTAGAATTTGAAGGAAGGGGGCCACGGATAACTAATATAAGAAGATTACCACCGTCACGGTGCCTGGATATATGAGTATGTATAAGTATTTATAAGTGTTCCTGTTTATCCTGCTTGACTTTGATGGTAAATTTCCTTTAATGTTTCCCCTACTATGAGCAAATTGACATAAGACTTGTGGTTACTATTTTTTTGCCTTCCACTGGATTAACACTGAAGGCATGCAGGTCGGGCTTGATGAACCTGTACTTTATTTACTTAAAATTTTGCTAGGCTATCAATATGAGACTATGAGCCTACCCTTTCTATATTTTGCTTTATGTGCTTTTTAGTACACAGCAATTTCATATTTCAGTTGCTTAACCCTTCCTTTACATACCTGGCCTCTTCTAGTTTCACAATTGTGAAGGTAGGATAGATGATACACCTTGAGTATTAAGTTGGCAAAATTGAGGTACTTAAGGAACACCTGAAATGAAAAATATACAAAATGTACAAGTAAAATCTTACTTATTATGACCCTTGAAGACCTTCAGGTAAACTACTGTTAGCAACTGTCTGCATTTCTTAGATATTTAGCAGACATACATAGTCCTGCATAGGTCAAAATGGATTTTTTAATTATGCTGTCACAGCTTTATCTATATAGGAATGCTGTTTCTGTAGTTTCCCGACAAAGTATCAAGAAGGTATTTCCCAGCATTGTGAAACATGTTTTAGATAAATTATACATATCTTGTTATGTCTCCAACTAATGGGAGCACTGAGATGATTCAAAACATTATAACATACCAATGCCAAGTCTGGCATTGTGGTCACAATCTGGTTGAAGGAAAGAGTTAAGAATTGTCAGACCAAGGCTAGATCAGTACTTCCCAGCCATGAAACAGTCATGTTTCTAAAGTTGTCATATAGTTTAGACCTAAATGTCCCTTTACATATAATATATATCCAATAGTAATTTTCAAATCGAATTTTCAATTAATTTCTTATCTATTGAAGGTCCAACACTTACATCTTCATCTTTCTGGGTAAAGGTAGTGCCATCATGTTTGTTAACAGCCATTATTACTGCCACTACATCTTTTCCATTCATTACAGGGACAGCCAATATGGACTTGGTTGAATATTCTGTAAGGTTATCTACGAAACTGCAAAAGTGGGAGTCCTGTGAAAAAACATTAGTGTAAAAAAATTGAAATTTGTTTTGTCATTTTATTACAGATTTACAAAAATATTACAACAAAATCTACAATAAATTGCTATACAATCTACAACATCAAGACTAGAGAAGCAGTAGACGTAAAGGGAAATTAAAACCTTGACGAAAAGCCTACGTAAATTATAGTTTTTTTATGTGTGGAGGGTGTCAGCTGTGTAACACAGCTAACACCTACCAGTCACAGTCACAGTCGTTGCTGGCATTAATATGTCACTGTGCTTGGGTGCCACTAGCTTTAAATAATTGATGTCATTGGAGGGAAACGATTGGTTGCCATGACAGCTGGGAGTCTGTTTGAGGCTCCCATAGCTGCCATTCGTCATTTGACTGTAATAAAGAAACAGTATAATGAAAATAAACTGCAAAACAGTGGCAAAAATTCAAATCTGCCCCTTTCCCTTGAACGCATATGAAAAGAAATAAAGAAACAAAATCATGAACATGTTATGTATCCTCAGTCCCAAAATGTTTGATCTATCAATATCTACCAACACTGACATTTTTATGCCATTTTGTCTCCTCAAAAAGTTGAATAAAAAGCGATAAAAAGGTCATACAGCTGTCCAAATGATATGAATGATAATGAACTCTCATCCCATAAAAGAATGACACCTTACACAGCTCCGTATGTCAGGATATGGCAAAACAAACCTTTTTAATTTTTTAAAGATATTAAGATAAAACACAACTATATACATTTGGCATCTCAGTTATCGTACTGACAGGTCGTACTGCATGGGTTGTGTCTTCTAGACCACACACTGGAAAATGTAAGAACAAAGCCCGTGAGGAAATAGCACAACTGCGTTTCTTGCCAATTCCACCACAGTTTCCCAGTACAGTACATAACACATAATATTGAATAGTCGAGTAGAAAATAATACTTTTTTTACAGGCTCTTATACAGCTCTGTAAATGGAAAAATTCAGGATCTATGGCTTGTGGAAGAAGGGGAATGAAAAAAAAAGAAAAACACCTGATACAGATAACAATATCTGTGCATTCTAAATAAGCAACATCATTATTATGTCTCCCCTTAATGACACAGGACGTAATGCTTCTGCACGGGCCGAGGTAACTTCCCGACCTGTGCCGTACATCCTGCTTCTAGCACTGGCTCCCAAGTGGAGCCGGTGCCAGAAACTGTGGGTGTCATCCTCCTCGGCAGAGCCGGAGTCGACCCGACTGTAACTCATTGAGCATGCTCAGTGAGTTACATAACACAATGCAATAGCCAACCTGTAAAAAAAAGTTTTTTAAGGTTTTTAAATAAAATAAATAATTAAAAGTCAGCGTCCCCAATACACCACCATTTCCTATACTTGTCTCATAAAGTATAAAAAACACTAAATCACAACCTAATAAACTATAAAGAAAAAAAAACACTAAACCACCACCCCCCCCTACAAATTTAGTATCACTGCATCCCCAACAATCTTTACAATAAATCGGAAAAATTATTGGGCCCATTCAGTGAACGTCGTAAAAAAAAACCTTGCCAAAATTGTACCATCTAAAAGGACAACTTGTCACAAAAATAAGCCCTCAACCAGCTTTGTAAACCGAAAAATACTAAAGTTATGCCTCCAAAAAGATGGCGATACTAAAATAAATGAGGTTTTCTCAATATTTGTTTTTCTTCAGTAAAATTATAAAAATATATGAAAAACAATATAAATAAGGTATTGCTGTACTCTTAGTGATCCATAGACTAAAGATAACATATTATTTTGATGGTACTATGAATGGCCAAAAAGAAAATGCATAAAAACTGAAACTGAAGAGTCAATGGGGGTCATTTACTAAGGGCCCGATTCGCGTTTTCCCGACGTGTTACCTGAATATTTCCGATTTGCGCAGATTGTACCTGAATTGCCCCGGGATTTTGGCGCACGCAATCGGATTGTGGCGCATCGGCGTTGGCATGCACGCGACGGAAATCGGGGGGGTTTTACTATTATTTAGTCCTCTCAAAGTGAATCGAAAGCTGAGCAGGTCCCTTAAAGTGTGATTTGGAATTTTTAATGAAGATGTTAAAAAAAAATTGTAGGCCTCATGATATCCTACAAAAATTAGAGGATACATAAAAACCATGGCAACATAAAGCTTTCGGTAAATGTTAGCTATCAAGTTATTCTGGTGTTATGACTATGTGTTGGGAAAGTAGAAAATTTTGAATTTTGAAAATCCTCTTGCCTCCTTGACCTTTAAATAGAAAGTAAGTCTTGAGCAGTATATTATTATAATATTAATATTAACGCATACAATTGTGTTATAGACATGTCAAGTGAATATAGAAGTACCATAAACTTTAGGCATTATAAAATGAAATCCAGGCGGTCCCCCTACTTACGGCACCCGACTTACAGACAACCCCTAGTACCGACGGACCCCTCTGCCAATGTGACCTGGGTTGAAGCTCTTGGATGCTTTCTATAGCCCGATTGCAAATGATCAGCTGTAAGAGTCTGTAAGAAAGTTATTGAATTGGTTCCAATCCCACCAAAACCTTTAAACTCCCATTTGGCCCTGAGGGCAAAGCACAACCAATTGTCTGAACTCAATTTATAAAATTACGTTCGACTACATACAAATTCAATTAAGAAACCACCCCCGACCATTGCTGTAACGGGGACTGGTCTGCCCCCAATCTCATTCAAATTCGAATAACTTCTCTCTTTCATGCTACAATAGCACTCACTTTTAACATCGCTATTGGTAAAAACAAGTCCATTATTTACTGTTGTTGAGATAAAATAATACTTTACTAGTATCTTTCAAAACATTTTTAACTGTGATAGCTAAAGGACAGACATAAATCCATTGCTGAAACAAGTGACCCCTGCTCTAGTGTCGCAAACGCTCCTCACCTGTTTACCACAGAGCAGTGAGGTCATCACATTGTTGTATGTCTGTTGAATAACATTTAGAATCATTTCTCTCGGTGGATATAGTATGCTGACTGTATTTACAGACAGAAGACTTGGTGGGAACAGGATCAAAAATCATAGTTATTTCTACAGGGTGTTAAAACTTACAGCGGTAGCAGAAATGTGTACATGCTGCATTTGTGCACGTTGGGGTTTATTGTGTGTTATAATGTATAAAGTACTATATGTATTTGTGTATATGCGTGTATAAGGTGTAAGGGTTGTATATATACTTAATGTGGGTGTATGAGTACTGTAGTAGGTTGTTTGCTTGATGTGTGTATATGGTGCATTAATACATGTTAACTAGATAGATATTGGGAGGCATGTAAGTTGTGGTAATAATATTCAGGCCCTATATACTATATACGTTGTGTTAAAGGTGGAATACTGATGTATAAGAATATTAAATGTAACATATCAGGTAAAAATGTGTTGTGTATGAGTGTGAAATGTATATGTATGTAAGATGTATCGTAAGTGAGGATTGTAAAACATGGTTAAACATTACAAAAAAAAAAGATGTATATTTTTTAATGGAAAGGGGTGGGCCCATACAGAGATCTGCAATGGGCCCAAGGTTCTCTGTTACAACCATGATAGATACAAGAAAGTTGTCACTAACCTTGCACACAGTTGCCATACTGTCCTAATATTTCGTACTCTGCTATCTTGTTGTCTGGAAAGCTGGGAAACTAGTTTGCAATCATGAAATCTATAGTGCTTGGAGTCCCATCTGGACAAGGTCATGGTCGGAAGAAAAAGGCACCAAAACATATATATATCAGTATTTAGGGTAGAGTATCCAAGGCAGTATATATATCTGAAATAGTATAAGATTCAAGAGTAGAATTGAGGCGCCATATCGCTAAAAAAATATTTACGCTAAAAGAATCCCTTTTTCAAGTTCTTATTGCGGTTAAAACACAATCATAACACCATGCCCTGAAGAGTTTCAGATGAATTGGCGAAGGTTGGTTCAAAGAGGGATTAAGCTGGAGGGATGCAGAGGATAACTTAGTTCATCAATTGGAGCCTTTGGAATGTTCTGTTGATGGAAGGGGGCAGACACCTTATTTATTTTTTATGTTGAACCAATGAAGTCCAGCCAACTGTTAGGGGGGGTGCAACTGTAAAAAAAAAAGTTCTCACCTTGGCTGCATATATATACTTATGTTAGTCTTTTTAAACATGAGTTTGGACCTTAGAGGTTGAACACACCATAGAGACCAAATTTGTGCGGCCAATGGTCAAGGAGGACGTTTTGATTATGGTGGGTATTCATATTCTCATAACTAAATCATGCGTAACATTGATATAAAAGATTCTGCTTTTCGAATTTCTACTATACTAGACCACACGCAACATTGTCCCGATGTTTTCTGTAAGGGAGTTTGTGTTTATTCAATAGAAATAAAGTGAAGATATGTGTTATTATAGGGTTTAGAGGTAGTTGGGAGAAAGGTATACGGACCAGGGGGATCATAAATGTAAATCTGGTTGATAATCAATACTCTTAATATGGGTCTATGGTCCATGAATACGGGGCACTTCACAACCACCCCCCAAGAGCCACGGCACTGATCGCAAAAACTTCCTACAAAAGAACAAGAATTGGAAGTATTGTTTATGGTCACACAATATGACTGAACATACGTCACATGATAAAGGCAAGTTATTCTGCTAGTATTAGACGTGTAGACAACAAGTTGACAGTTTTTCACTTGTCGTAGAAGATTAATATGTAAGATTCATCATATTCTTAGGCAGCTGATAAATATGGTATTTGTTGGTTTTTTGAATGAAGCATTGGAATTGAGACTTTTTGTGGTGACCAAATCGCAAAAAATGTGCATTGTGCCAAATTTCACGTTGAAAAGAGCACCCTAAATAGTCCAGCAACATTGGATTCACATGATAAGGTGGTTCGGTGAAAGTGTAGTATGTTTGCAATCGTCGCAAACAATTCACCAAATTTAGGCGAAATCAGCAGTTGTGTGAAACTAATTGAAAACAATGTGTTACCCCAAGAAAACAGAAACTATGTTGATAGATTCCCCCTTTGGGCCTAGTAGAATGTTTCAACAATTGGTGTTCTATTTTTTGTACCCATTGTTGAAAACTTTGGGACAAAGCAGACAGTAGAGAAAAACTGGTGCATTAATAATGGCTATCTATGAGGGTATCCTAAAGTGGTACCCACTCTTGCAATACATAGAGTCCTGAGGTAAACACGCCAAACGTTCAACAGCATATTTTTTTCTAAAGTACACCCACAGAGGCACAGGTCACAGGTATCTGGGTTTGAGCCCAACTGTTGGTAAAGATTCCAAATTCTGTATGAATCTATGTAATAACCATAAAAAAGTGTTAAAAGTCAAAAGTACTTTGTTTTGGTCAGGTAAAGAAGCCCCACGGGAGTACTATCGCAGTTAAGAAGGCGCGGACTGTATATAAAAGGGCCTTTGTGAAATGTCTCTTCATGTCAGTAAGCTCTCAAAGACCTATGCACGACCAAAAACAGTACGAAAGAGAAAAATGTGAAGGGCTTCTAAGGTCATACATCATTTATCATATGGAGCTGATACAAGGGATTATTGTCATCATATCTTTATAAATAGGAGTGAGCTCACCCGCAGGACAAAATTCAGGAACAGGAGAACTTCCACTGAGAAGAAAGGGGGGGTATTTCCAATCCACGAAACACTGTGGACCTTATATATGCCTAATAAATGGCCCTGCCTAATAATTTTCCCACAGAGGAAAAACCCTACTCATTGGGTCGCCTGTCTGTCCGAATAATCGCCAAACAATATGGGATAATACAGGAATTATAATGTCATCACATTAACAATGGAGTCGAGTGTGGGGGATTGTGCTGTTACAGGGATATAAGTTCTTCATCAGATACATATGAGATGATAAAGGGATTAAATGTTCCTCAAATTTATACAATATGTAGTGACTACAGGGATTCGTTGTCTGCCCTATTTTGAGTTGGGAATTAAAGGAAAATACGCATCAAATTGAACTTGTATGACGATAATAGCAGGCGGGAGGGGGGCTGGGGAGGAGGGTGAGGAGGAAGGGGAAGGGTTTAGATGTGCTCCTACAGAGTTGAGTAACAACTTAAAGTCCTTGTAGCTAGTAGGATAATTTTAGAATTTGATTTAGAATTTGAAGGAGGGGGCCACGGATAACTAATATAAGAAGATACAACGTTCACGGGCCTTGGATTATGGGTATATATAAGTGTTCCTGTTATACTGCCTGGAATTTGATGGTAGATTTCATTTAATGTTTTCACTTACTAATGAGCAAATGACATAAGAATTGTGGCTATATTTTTTTAGCCTTACCTGGAACACTGAAGGCATGAGGTAGGGTTGATGAACCTGTACTTATTTATTAAAATTTTGATAGGCTATAATATGAGGAATAG
Organism: Engystomops pustulosus; assembly: GCA_019512145.1. Classification (NCBI taxonomy): domain Eukaryota; kingdom Metazoa; phylum Chordata; class Amphibia; order Anura; family Leptodactylidae; genus Engystomops; species Engystomops pustulosus. The sequence continues at coordinate 158,714,894 of CM033644.1, read as the reverse complement.
AGATAACCTTATATATTTTGCTTATGTGACCTTTGAGTACACAGCAATGTTCATATTTAAGTTGCTTAACCCTTCCTCTTACATTTACCTGGTCCTCTTCTGAGTTTCCAATGTGAAGGTAGGTAGCTGTACACCTTTTGAGTATTAGTGGCCCAAAATGAGATACTTAAGGAAACCTGAATGAAAAATATACAAATGTACAAGTAAAATCTTACTTGATGACCCTTGCGACCGTCAGGTAAAATACTGTTAGCAATGTCTGCATTTATTAGATATTAGCGACATACTCGTCTGATAGGTCAAAGGATTTTTTAACTATGCTTTCGCAGCTGATCTACTAGGAATGATTGCTCTGCAGTTTGACAAAGTATCAAGAAGGTATTTCCAGCCATTGTGAAAACATGTTTTAGATAAATTATACATATTCCCTCGTTATTGCTCAAAATAAAAAAAAAAAAATGGGAGGCACTGAGACGATCTGCAAAACATATAATATTACCAAGCCAAGTATGGACTTGTGGTCCAATTGGTGAAGCGCAAGCGTTACGAATGTCAGACCAAGGCAGATCAGTACTTTCCCAGCCATGATGAAACAGTATGTTCTAAAGTTGTCATATAGTCTAGACCTAAAGGTCCCTTACATGATATATATCCAATAGTAATTTCAATCGAATTTTCAATTAATTTCTATCTAGTCTGAAGGTCAAACACTTACATATCATCTTCTGGGTAGGTAAAAGGTAGTGCCTCAGGGTGTTAACAGCCATTATACTGGCACTACTCTTCTTCCATTATTACAGGGACAAGCCAATATGGACTTGCGGCTGAATATTCGTAGGTTATTACGAAACTGCAAAAGTGGGACAGTCCTGTGAAAAAACATTAGTGTAAAAAATTTGTGAAATTTGTTTTGTCATTGTATACGATTTACAAAATATTAAACAAAAGCTACAATACAATTCTAGATACAATCTACAAAACATCAAGACGAGAGAAGCAGTAAGTAGAGTTAAATGGAAATTAAAACCTGCTAAAGCTTAGTAAGTAAAATTATAGTTTTTATGTGTGGAGGGTGCAGCTGTTGACACAGCTAACACCTACACCGTCACCGTCCCAGTCGTTGCTGACTGTGCTGCGGGGCCATAGCTTTAAATACTTGATTGTCAGTGGAGGAACCGATTGGTTGCCATGACAGCGGGAGTAGTTGAGGCTCCCATAGCTGCCATTCGTCATGCTGAATAAAGAAACAGTATAATGAAAAAAACTGCACAACGTGGAAAAAAATTCAAAATCTGCCCCGTTCCCTGAATGCATATGAAAAAGAAAAATAAAGAAAACACAATCATGAAACCATGTTATGTATCCTCAGGCCCAAAATGTTTTGATCTATCACAGATCTAACAAAACTGAACATTTTAGGCCATATTGTCTCCTCAAAAAAGTGAATAAAAAGCCGATTTTAAAAGGGTCATACAGCGTCCCAAATGATATGAATGATAATGAACTTCATCCATAAAGAATGAAACCTTACACAGCTCGTAAATGTCAGGAAATCGGCAAAAACAAACATTATTAAGTTTAAAGATCCTTAAGATAAAACATAAACTATATTACATTTGATTCAGTTACCGTACTGAAGGTGATACTGCATGGGGTTGTGTCTTCTAGACCACACACCGGCAAATTAAGAACAAAGCCATGAGGAAATAGCACAAATACGTTTCTTGCCCATTCCACCCACAGGCTTCCCACAGTACAGTACATAACACATGAGATTGAATAGTCGAGTAGAAAATAAATTTCTCTAGAGATAACAGGTCTTATACCGCTCTGAATGGAAAATTCAGGATCTACGGCTTGGGAGAGGAATGAAAAAAAAAGAAAAAACACCTGATACAGATTACCAATAGCGGCATTCTAAATAAAGGCAACATATTATTATGTCTATCCCCTTAAAGAAACTACAATAGAATTGGTCGGGTAAGCGTAAGTAATGGGAACCGCTAGGGTGAGCTGCGTGAGGATAAACTACGTCGTTAGTGTTATAAACGCGGGTTTGATATCGAAGTTTTGAGTTTTAAACTTTTTAAACTTTAGAGAAGAGGAGAGGCTCGGCGCTGGGCAGCGACACGCTACATAGGAATAGCGGAGTGTTGCGCGAGCACGTCTAGCGCGCAGCGCCGGAAGCCCATTCTGCTCTAAAGTTAAAAGAGTAAAACCGCGATACCGCGGTTTATACACTAACGAAAGAGTAGTACAGTAACCAGCTCAACATGAGTGGGCCGGGGTTATTGACAGCTTACACGGACCCATCTAACTGGTTCGAGGATCCTGAAGGACACAGGACGTAATCTAGGCACGGCGAGAGGCAACTTCCGACTGTGCGTACATCCTGCTTCTAGCACGGCTCCCAAGTGGAGCCCGGCTTGCCAAAAACGTGGGGTCTCTCCGCGGCCAGCGGGGGCGACACGACTGAAAATCATTGAGCATGCTCAGTGAGGTAATAACACAATGCAATGAGCCCACCTGTAAAAAAAGGTTTTTTAAACAATAAAGGTTTTTAAATAAAAAAAATCAATTAAAAGTCAGCGTCCCAATACACCCCAATTTCCTATATTGTATATTAAGTATAAAAAAACACTAAAATCAAAACTAATAAACTATAACGAAAAAAAAAAAACCACTAAACCACAAACCCCCCCCCCCCCAAAATTAGGATCAATGCATCCCCAACAATCTGTACAATAAAACTGAAAAAGATGGGCCCAGTCAGTGAAACCGTCGTAAAAAAAAAAAAACATCCTGCCAAAATTGTACCTCTAAAAGTGACAAAATGGTCACAAAAAAAATACGCCATCAACCAGCTTTGTAAACCGCAAAAAAAAATACTAAAGGTATGCCTCCAAAAAGATTGGCGATACAAATAAATTGAGGGCTTCTCAAATTTGTTTTTTCTTCAGTAAATTGTTAAAACATATGAAAACATATAAATAGGTATTGCTGTTTTTTTTTTTTTCAACTCTAGGATCCATAGGACTAAAGATACATATTATTTTGATGGTACTTGAATGGCCAACAAGAACATCTAAAACTGAACTGAAGAAGTCAATGGGGGTATTTACTAAGGGCCCGATGCGCGTTTTCCCGACGACGTTCCCGAATATTGCCGATTTGCGAGATTGTACCTGAATTGCCCGGGATTTTGGAGCAGCAATCGGATTGGGCGCATCGGCGTTGGCATGCACGCGACGGAGGGGGGGGGGGGTACTATATTAGCTCTCAAAGTGAATCGAAAGCTGAAGCAGGTCCCTTAAAGTGTTGATTGGAATTTTAAGAAGATGTTAAAAAAAAAATTGTAGGCTCATGAATCCCACAAAAATTAGAGATACATAAAACCATGGGCAACATAAAGCTCGGTAAATGGTAGCTACAAGTTATTCTGGTTGTTATGAACTATGTGTGGGAAGTAGAAATTTTGAATTTTAAAATAGAGAATATTCTGATTTGCCAAATTAAATTCTTTTAATCAATAAAATGCAAAGGGCCATGTTTGCTTCAAAAAATCACCTGAGTAATGTTTAAAGCCTTTCAAAGTTCAAATGTCAATTTAAGAACAGGGCGGTCACAAAGGGATGAAATTGGCCAAGTAAACGAGCTGTGTCAGGCAGAATTTTGGGTTGTTTTCATGGCTTCCATGTTAACTTTGTCGCCACCCTGCTGTGTAATCCACAAAATATACTGGCAAACTTTTATCATGTACCGATATTATTTGAGCGCTTCTTGCTCACCTCCTTTGGTTCCTCTCTGCCACCCATTGGTTTGAAGCCTGAGTCCATTTAGGGTATGTCGCCATGACACTCTCTAGCCTGCTGCCGCTGCCTCTGCATGCCGTCCCCTATAGTGTCAGGGTCAATTATTGGATGTTTTAGATGCTATCTAGCTTCATTCTGTCACTCTGTCATGGCCATGCTGTTGCCCATAATTTTGGCATAATGTTGCGATTATGCAGCCTCAGAGGCATCCATGCATGCTGCCCCTGCTGTTTCCTGTCCATTTCCGTGGTGTTTCCATCCTTTTCTGAGGTTCCCAGGTGTTTGGCCAAGCTTCCCTGTGCAGAGCCTTGGTCCCCTTGAAAAATGCTCGAGTCTCCCATTGACTTCAATGGGGTTCGTTATTCGAGACGAGCACTCGAGCATCGGGAAAAGTTCGTCTCGAATAACGAGTACCCGAGCATTTTAGTGTTCGCTCATCTCTAATAATTACGTGTTTTACATGGAGACAGTAACAAAAGTAGTCTTACAACATAGATACAGTACCAGGACCAAGCTAGATACATTATCAGAACTTCGATCACTTCATAATCAATATTACATAGATATGTTGCCAGAAACAATCTTATCATGAAGAAGGAGCACTGGTACGAAGCTTACTACATAAATACATGGCCAGAACTGAATGGTGTTTCCATCCTTTTCTGAGGTTCCCAGGTGTTTGGCCAAGCTTCCCTGTGCAGAGCCTTGGTCCCCTTGAAAAATGCTCGAGTCTCCCATTGACTTCAATGGGGTTCGTTATTCGAGACGAGCACTCGAGCATCGGGAAAAGTTCGTCTCGAATAACGAGTACCCGAGCATTTTAGTGTTCGCTCATCTCTAATAAACACCAGTCCATGGTCAAGTGATATCTCACTGGTGCAATGCTCATTTGTATCATACAGCTTTGATTACACTGGGGCACATTTACTTACCTGGTCCTGTCGCGATTCCTGATCCGGGCGGTCCGACGAAGATGAAGTCCGGAGCGATTCACCAACATCGTGAACCTGATTTCCTGCATGTGTCGCTTCCCCCGCTGAGGTCCGGCGGAGTTCACCTTCTTCTTACCGGTGTATGTGAGTGCATGTCTTGCGACACAATTTGCGATGTTAAATCACGCGTGGTTGTCCAAATCCGTCGGATCATCCGACGGAGGGAGGGGAGGGGGAGGAAAAGGAGGAAAGGAAAAGAAGAAGAGACGAAGAGAAGGAGGAGAATGGGCAACTAAGGGGGCGGAGGAAGGAGGAGTCCCGGTTACATCTTTATTTTTATGTATTTTTCCTCCGTTTAAGGTAGGATTATTACTCATTCCACCATTTTCATGAATTTTTGTGGAAGAAGAACATTTTTGTTTTTAGGTTGCCTCGACGCCGACTCCTTTTTCCAAATTTTTTACCGAGTAATAAAACTACAAATAATGCCATGGATAAAAATGCAGTAATATATCTAACCAGATAACTATTTTCTGACAGCATCTCTTTGGATTATTTAATTGATATTATGAGATTCATGGCCAACCCCGGTGATCACCAGATTGCTGCTTGCCTTTTTGCCCAACATATGAATATGCCTGTCCGTGATCTTTTTAACATTAAGGGACCGTCACCAGGACCTCATTTTGTCTATTTGAGGGTTGCAAAAGCCAATCCGGGAAGCCGATAGGTCTTCATTTTCTGCCTTTTCTGAGCAGTTGCAATATACAATATAGTTGGTGTTTTTAAGTTTGCCTCCCACCCGACCTAATCCTGGTGCTGAGTGCCAGGGTATTTGTGGTTTGGGGATAACACAAAACAAAACCCAGGTCATGTCCTGTGCTGCTCCGTCACACGTCAGTCCCCACCTTTCTGCACTTGTACAATCCCTCCCTCTGCCCGTCACTTCACCAGGCGTTCGAGACCTCCTGGTTAAACGGACTTTCATGGGGGAGGGAGGAGTATTACAGAGAAACAAAGTGGAGGGCTGATATGATGGAGCAGCCCTGACCAGTCCACTGAATGTTTTAATAAAGCAGTCCAAACTAAACCTTAAGCTGTGACTCAGCACAGGATTGTGTTCCGGGAAGCTAAGGTAAGAATTAAAACCTTCGGTATATTTGGTCAGGTTTCTTATAGAAGGCAGGTAAGACGTCTTTGGGCAATCCGCTGCAGCCTGTGTTTGGTGAAGATGGGGTGCCGGGGTGCACAAGGTTCCCTGTCCCTTTACTACATGAGGGCAAGCCTACTCTTCCTGGTGATGAGGGGACTGGGATGTTGAACACGATCTGCTCATAGATTGGCTGTGCAGTTTTTAACCGCCATATGGCCCTCACACCAAGTGAGTGTTGCTGGCTGGAACGGGATCCCAGAAAGTCGCTGAAGCAACCTGTACATGTGTACTCGTCATGGGTCAGTTCAGTTCAGAAAGGGTTGTGTTAGTGTTTTCACCATATAATTTCAGCCGCAACATGGTGAGGTAATCAGGTCCCACGGCATTCAATGACCTGATCAAAGACCTCTGTCTACGCAAGGTACAAAACCGTTAGGCCCGGCAGTCCTAGGCTGGGTGTTCAGTATGATGAATGTGTACAGTGTAAAACTCAGTTATAGTAAACTGCAGAACATAAGTGTACTGTATTGCACCGAACATCGAGTCTTGTATAGTGTCGACTTCCCATGTTGGCGGTGTTCTTGTGGTTTCTTTTGTAACTCATACCCAGCTTGAGGGGACTTGCTGTTTTGGTGGGGGTCATTGAGAAATGACTTATGGTCACATGCTGTCGGTCTGTCTAAAGATCCCATTACATTGTGCCGATAGCAAAACACCATAGAGCACAATGCGCGTATATTTCAGTGTATGGTAGGAGAGATCAGAACTCCCCAGGGTGTTACGTCGGCGCCGGCTAGTAGGTTCCTCATCTACAGTAAAAAGAAAAAAACGAAGGAAAAAAATTCGCAGTAAAATCAAAACTTGTTAGATATTGGCTTGTTCCTAAATTCTTAGCGTTGAACAATTTATTTGAAATGTAAGAAAGTGATCAACAGGTGTGACAGGGTCCAAAACAATAGCCTGAGAATGAAACGGTCATGCACTGGTGGCCCGCCAATGTCTTGACAACTCTGTTTTTTTTCCTTTGTGTTTCGCGAAATTGACAAAAGTTTGTTGTGTCCTTACAGGGAAATATGACAGCTTTTTGCCAGGGTCCAATCTGCCTTGTGGAGTCCGCCAGTTTTCCTCCCACACTCCAAAACATCTGGTAGATGGATTAGATTTGAGCCCCAGGGGACAGGGACCGAATTTGCAACTCTTGTGGAGGCGGGCACTGTCGTAATCTTGTGTGCGCTATAATAGGAATAAAGGATTTTTATTTGTATATAGGTTGTTATATTTTATATTATTTGGCACCTCTATGGTACGTCGGTCATATGGATTTATACCATAAGTATTACTGTAACTGGTCCCAGAGCTCGCATGCAATTAACATAGACAATTGTAGGATGAGTCCATAACCTGAATCAATGAAGGTTAGGTACGTGAAACACACGTGTGCCAACAGTGGTGGCCTCATAAGGGGGCAATTCATTGGGGGCTTTGGAAAGGACATGATTTAGTTGGAGTCGATTGATTCTTTTGATCATAGAGGTGGTCAGGAAAAGAATGTTGGACTCGGACCGGAATCTTTCATATAGTTTTCTCTTCTTCTTCACTTCGTCAGGATTCCCGGATCCACTAGGTTCTTTGGTTTTCTGTGTACATAACACATATGGCCCTTTATACGTCATCATTCTATTTAAGGCTTTGATGAAACAGGCTTGAACTGAAATTTACTTGGGTGATTGGATCTGATGGTTTGCAAAAATATCAATTCACTACGGGCTAATTCATCACGCGGTGATATAGGGGACGTGTATAGCGCACACATGTGCACCGTATCATCCCCATAGCCAGGACTGTCCTAAATCTTTCGCCGGAAGCTGGACCCATGGGGGGATGCGCCATATATCTCTGTGTATATCGGGGGGGATGAGTAGCGGCTCCTCTTCCCGTGGCGCCGACTTTTGTCACGCCATGCTGGACGGGGGCGGTGGGCATACTTGTGTTGTGAATTTAGGGCCAAATACCGATTGGGTTGTAACCACAAGTTATAGAAGGTTCTTTTGAAAGATGAGACTCAACTATAAATGCTCACATAACATCCCCCATAATATGTGCGACCAGGGGAACACCGATTAGTTTTGTTCAGCACCGAATTACCAGTAGTAATTACATAAAGATATTGAAGATGTGTTCTTAACCAGGGAGTTAGGCTGTAATTCATCATGGGTTACATTTTACATGAAGTAAGTTAACCATATCTTGATAGATATCTTATTCATGCTCAAGCTTGTTCAGGCTTGTTCATATTGTCAGTATGAGGACAGACCAACCAAGGAACTGTGTCACAGACTACAAGCAAAAAATGATAAGGAACATTTGTTAAAAAAGGCAGATTGGTGGGGGCACAGTGAGCATCTTGATGGCAAAACTCTATGTGACATGGGAGGTATAACTTGCACCTAGGCCTAATAGTACAGAAGATGGTCCCTCTGCCCGTCCCCCTCTGGCACGTATTATAAATCCCCACCAATATGATGCACATGCTGCTTTTACAGATTTAGGCCTCACACAGCAGTTAGAGCCGGGCGTTCAAATGAGCTTTGAGTTTGTCTGTTTAGTCCACCCCTGTTATCAGTCCTATAGTTTTCTTCTGTAACATACGTAAAAAGCATACGCTCGGATGTCGTATTTTTTAATTTAAAATTGGTCTTATTTATTCTCCTTTAAAACAAACAGAACATGTCCAAATTATGGTTTATTGCGCGCACCTTTTATTTCCAGGGTCTGGCATTTTCTATTCTGAGTTTGACTTGTAAAATCTTCGCTGAAGAAGCATTGCAGTGGGCCTGGCAACACGTAACTGTAATCTCTTCCTGTACTTCCTCTGGAGCTGTAAGTCAAATAATAAGCAACCTACAGTTGCCCATGCTAGCCATAGTGTTCTCTCACGTAGTTAAGTTTAGCATAAAATCAGCAAGATTCACCTGGACCAGTAATTTCCACTACTTTTTCCTGACAGATCTATATAATGGTTACTGCAGAGCATGAGAATGTAATAAGTAATAGAACTAACAGTGAAATATTAACATGACTTCTCTGCAGTCTATTGCTGTGCCTCAGGAGGCGACAAAGTCCTGCAGATCACGAGGATGGAACGAAGCAACACTGATATGAATCTGGATACATTGTATCCTCACTATTCTGTGGTCGGCGACTTCGGCACTACACAGCAGCAGGCACTCAGCCTCTCAGCAAGCACAAGAGGAGAGACTGTCACATTAGTTCCCCTTCTTCCCTTCCCTCCATTGAGCAGGAAAGCAGCCGAGGCCCGCCTTGAAACCCTAGCTGTAAACTCTACAGACTCACATTTGAAATCAGCACAACTAGGAGAAATAGCTACTGCAGAAATATATTGAAGACTGAGAAAACAAAGACTGTTGCACAAAGGTAATGGCAAGTTGTGCTAACTCCAAACACGATTTGAGCTGAGAAAAAAGGTTCTGAGTTGCGCTGTAGAAATTTTTGGTTACCCTTACTTCGTTAACCTTCTCCATTGGGGTCATCAAATGGTTTTCCCGATCCTTTCGCTTTCTCTGTTGTAAAGGTGTGCAACGCCCAACAATCTCTTCTTTTTTGGTTGACGATTGGCATGAAGGGGACATTTTTTTAATCACCCCGCCAGAATCACAGTGTGACCTTTCTACAGACAGTAATATGAAGGATATGTAAATAATTCGTGGCTGTGCTGCGCCATGGAGGTAGGTGTGACAACCCAAACTATAGTGATGTTTTGCGACAGGAATTTCTATATTTATAGTGAAGAATGACTAATTTCTATTCAGTCCATTTAACCATATTACATCTATTCACCGATCTAGGCAAAAAGTAGATGGTGCGCGCTTGTGGCCCATGCAGAACAGGACTGTTTACGTGACTTGATGGCATATGGCCCTGCAACTAACTGGTTTCCGCTATTGAGTATTCTCCTTGATGTTTTTCTTTTTTATCTGTCTTAAAAGATTCTTCCTCAGCACTTTGACTATACAAGCACTACGTGATATGTGTTGGTGCTGGTAGATCTGTGTAACCTGACCGGTTTTGTGGGTGTATGGCTGAGACTGTGAAAAATGCATTTTATATTCGCAGGATTGTAGCGTGCAGTTGTGTCTGCAGGGTGAGCGACCCTAGTTGAGATCTCTCACTGAAAACATCAAAGTTACTCTCCCTAGCTATTGACAGGGGCTTAGTATTGTTACACCCGTCCAGCGTTACTCAGGGGGAAAGACCTTGCTTGGTTGTTGGTGAAGAGATTTTCACAATACCAACCATGCATAAAAGATCCAGGCTCAGCTCATGAGATCATTTGTCACAGTCCATACTGCTCCTATTACGGGGTGCGTGCACATTGTAGTGGTCAACATGCTTAATCAAAGTTACTTTTAAGGAAAACCAGCCACCATATGTCACAGGTAAAGAATGCCAAGACCGGAGTTTCCTTCCTTAAGCCCGCACCACAAAAGTTCCATTAAAGGGACAAGGCAACCTGTCTCTGGGGGACCCCCTTGTGTCTTATCTGGATGCCCTGCATGTCCCCGGAGTAACTAGTGTGCACATTATTCTTTATGGGGACAAGGGGGAGCCAGATGACAGTTTCCCTTTAAAGCCTTTTTAGGCCTGGTCATTAGGGGATCATGTTTCTTTACTCTGCATTTTACATATTTACCCACCAGTAAAAGATTTTACCGTGTAAATTCAAAGGATGCCGTCAGCACCTGTGTTTCACTAATATTGCAAAGCTGAGAACAAATCCAAGTTTTACTACATTTGGAAAAGTCATACAGAAATGTCAATGTAAAAGAATAACTTTTAACTAATTCGAATTGTTTGCTTAAATTGTTGTTTTTTGTCTATAGAACCAATAATGCTTAACAGAAGTATCCTTCAAACCACATCAGCGAAAATCAGGCTGTTGAATTTCAAGGAGACGCTCTTTGTATCTATCTTAACGAGAGTAACCTGTCCACCGTTAAAAACGCTCTAGGAGCGCTCAGACTGGTCCCAATCTTACAGTGGTCAGCGTTAGCATTATGGGAGTGATCCAGAAGGCGGTGACTGCTGCATGAAGCTTGGGCAGTCACTAGCCAGCCTATGGTGTCCCAGGGAAGCGTGTTTCTGAGGGCATGGTCAGTGGGGGCAAGTTGTTGTGCTAAGCTAGGCGTTGTGAGATCGGAAGGTTCGGTAAAGCTAGCAATTAAACATTTGCCTATTACTGAGGGTATGCTAGGAGCTTGGCTATGGACTTTTGGGTGGGACAGGTCCTGGGGCGGTTGTAAAAAAGTGTAATTATAAATGTGAGGCCGGCATACAGCAAATCAGGACATGGAAGTATGAAACGGTTGAGGCTCCTCTGATACATACATTCTTGGCGATTGTCAGTATACAACCGCTGATAGATTTACCTGAATCTCAACAGATCTGCAGAGAGATGACGGACCACTTTAAACCCTTTATCATTAAGCGGGTTGCTTATTGGTGTGTTGCTTATATAAACTAGCATGCTATAAAAAAATTAAAGAAAAAAAAGAGAAAAAATTTTTTTTTGGGGGTGATATTTTTTTTCATTTATCCCTTTCGCTCCAGCGGTTAATAAGTATTAATACGATATGTATAAGTGCTGCAAACGTACAAGACCAGTTCGGCAACATATGTGGAAGCTTACTCGCCAAGGGGGCCCAATAATCTGCTGTGGGGGGTTCCTGTCAAAAACAAAGTAACAACCATATTGTAGGGTTTGTGACCCTAATATTATACCATTTCACAGGGGGTCCTTCTCCATATAGAGTAAACAAGGCTAGCAATTTACTTCTGCGCCAGCAACCACATGATTGATTTGAAATGTAAGATCTAGACTTGACGTGATGAGAAGTATTGAGACAAATATACTTACATTTTGCCCCATCCACAGGTATCCACCAGGGAGAAAGAGTCATATTCCTGAGGCAGATCAACAACGAGCTTGTTCGTTATTCCCTACAATGCAAGTGTTGCACGAAGTGTTAGAGTATTCGCTACGTTTTCGTGATTGGGCCTTCATATTGGCAGCTCATCGTGCCATTTATTTTGATGGGTTAGAGCTTGCAGTAGGCCATTTTGGCACATGGATATGATCAGGAGTTGGATCTCAAAATAAAAATACAGAGAAAATGCTCACCAGGTAGCGCCAACTACCTTTTTTGAAATTGGTGGTCCTTTCCCTGAGGTGTATGTGGCCGTCAGGGTGTGTAGGGTTGCCTCATACTAATATCTGCTGTTGTCTCTATTTATTGTAAACCTTGATTTCTCCAGAACAGTAGACAGTGCCCCCTCATTTTTTGAGTTGATTCATCGGAATCAACTTCCCTCATATGTTTTGTATGGACCATTCATATATCCCTATATAGTAAGTCATCTCATTTCCAGATTGGGCTAGAATCTAGTTGTTTCGCACCCGCCTACCCCTTATCAGTGTTATGCTCCTTCTCGGTACCCTCTACAGCACAGCGGATGGTCCTTTTTAATGGCCGGTGCCCAGAACTGGCGGCATATCAGCGAGGTGAGGCGGGAACCAATGCTTACTTCGCTGTGGTAAATATTACGATCCCTATCCCCTATCCCCTACCACTTGTTGAGTACCTGACAAGATCTTGTCGGTCGAGGCAGGCTGATTGACATTGCATGCTGTTATTTAATTTGATCTACAGTACCCAACCCAGGTCCTTCTCACAAGGACTCGTCCCAGCATTTACTTCCCCCAGGCAATTTTGATTTGGAATTTATGGCCCCCGTGCATAACCTTACACTTATCCACATGGAGCATCATTGCATAGTGATGACCAACATTCATTTGTCCAGTCCACCCTGCAGCACTATTGACAGACCTCCATGACTTATTACACTACACAGCTGTGTCCGTCTTCAAAAATAGACACAGTGCTTAATTCCTACCTCTATATCATTAAGAACGTATTTAAATAGTAGTGGGCCAAGAACAGACCCTGGCGCACACCAGCTATTACTGGTGACCATTCTGAGTAGGAGATCATTGAATCACAACATCTCTGAATACGTATCTTCAGCCAGTGTCCTAATCCATTGCAAATTATATCTATTGTGCAGCCAAACCAAGGACCTTATTTGGTTACCACCATCAGCGTCTATGAGAACAGTGTCAGATGGCTTTGCAAAGTCACAGAAAAACATACCACAATATGGTCAACCCTATTATATAATATCTATTATAACCTTAAACCACCAGAAGCCATGGGTTCACACAACCCCCGCGCAGGACTGGGACTTCAGTGGGTCGCCTTGTCCTGCTGGTTTCAGATATAATAGAAGGGACTGTCAGTTGAACTGTCCGTGGTTGTAATGGAACTGCATGGTCCGCCTTATGCCGCACAGCAGGACACAGATGTCACACGGAAGTCCAGAGTTGGGCAGTCATGTGACCTGCGGTATTCGGGCTGGCTCAAGGTTAAATTTAACAGTAGTTTATATCTGTGCCATATGAGTGCCTTAGTACTTCCCTGTTATATGTTTTAGTTATGAGCACCAACCCTTTAGTGCGTCCTATCATGTCTTTCTACAGTTCTTATAATTCTTATTCTATATTGAATGGAGCAACAACTTGTGTATAAGAATGATGGTGGTATTTGCATACCGATTTCCTTCTTGCCGGTCCTTGACCTTTTAAATTATAAAGTAGTCTTATTGAGCAGTGTAATAGTTTACATATGAATATTAATTCTAGTGCCTACAATTGTGTATAGACATGTCGAAGGTGAAATATATTTGAAGTACATAAACCCTTTAGTCATTATAAAATTGATAATGCCAATCATTCAAAACTGACGTGAATAACTTTAATCTCGTCCTTTCCATGCAATATATAGTCAATACTTTATAAAATGTATATTTCCTGTAAAAAAAAGTAAATATTTTAATTTTGGTGAAGATTAATATACTTTAAATAGTAATCTTTACAAATAACATTTTAACTGTGAGTAGATAATGGGACAGAAGAAAGTAAATAAATGTTGAAAAAAGTGAACCTGTCATAATGTCAAAGCAGTGTATAGAGAGCAGGGTGATGGCTAACCTATGCACTGGTGCCAGAGGTGGCACTCAGAGCCCTTTCTATGGGCACTCAGGCCACACCAGAGAGAACTCCAGGTATGCTTCCTAGCCAGTCCAACATACCGCGAGGTACTTGCTGTGCACATAGTTATTTGTAAGTGACGAGCTCTACATGCGGGGCTATTTTTGCTTTGATTGGGGTGCTCAGGTGCGGTATATCAATGAGAACGTGGGCAGAGGAAGGGAGTAGTAATCAATCACAAATAGAATGTCTTGTGTTGGTCACTTTGCGATTAAAAAGTGGGTCTTTGTTGAAGTTTGGGCACGTCGGGTCTCTAAAAGGATTTCGCCATCAACGTTTAAGAGAGAGACGAGGTCATCACCATGGTGATGGTTATTTAATAATAATTTTGTTATCATTTCTCGCTGGTTATATAGTATGCATGACTGTATTTTAGTCAGCAGAAGGGACTTGTGGTGGTAACAGGACTCAGAATCATAGTTATAGTGACAGGCGTAAAAGCTAGCAGTGGTATGCATACATGTTTATATGCTGCATGTGTGTACTGGTGTATGTGTGTGATACGTGTATAAAGTATAGTTGTATGGTGTATATGCTGTATAAGGTGTACAGGTGTGTAATATACTAATTGGTGTGGTTTACGTATGTATATTTGTTGGTATGGCTTGTATGGGTGTATATGGTGATCATTAATACTGTGATAGCTATAGTATATATGGGGGTATGCATGTAATGTATGTTAATAATATTATTGCATATATAACTATATACGTGGTGTATAAGATGTGTATATACTGTATGTATAGGAGTGTATAATGTAGATATCAGAGGTATAAATGTGTGTGATAATGAAGTTGTAGAAGCTGTTATATGTAATTATGATAGGGATATGTAATTGATGATGTGTATAAACGATGTGGTAACACATACAAATATGTAATGTTTTTTAATGAGCAAGGTAGGGGCCCCATGCACGAGATCTGCAATGGGGCCCAAGGTGCTCCTAGTTACAACGATGAGATGGATACAAGAAAGTGGGTCCACATAAACCTGCAACAACGTGCATATTGTCATATATTTTGCAGTACATTGCTCTTGTTTTCGGGAAAGCTGGACTTTCTGGCAATCATAATATCATGTTGCTTGGAGTACCAGTCATGGGACAGATGAGGTCTGAGAAAACAGCGGCGCGACGCGACACACACATATATATCAGTATGGTTATGGCTATGATGCCAGTATTATATATACTGAAATGTATGACTGTGCGCCGTCAATTTACTCTGAATGCTTACTAAAAAATATTTACTCTACAGAAAACCTTTTCAAGTTCTTAATGGGTTAAACACACTCATAAAACATGCCTGAAGAGTTTCCAGATGAATTGGCGAAGATTTGGTTACCAAACGGGGCTAACGCTGGAGGCTGCAGAGGATCAACTTAAGTTCATACAATTTGGAACCTTTGGAATGTTCTTTTGTGGGAAGGGGGGCATACCCAGCCGGTTATTTGATTTTGCTGTTGACCCATGAAGTCTTAGTTCTCACTCTTTTTAGGGGGGGGCAACCGATGTACAATTTTCTCACCTTGGTGCAGCTAATAACTTAGTTTTACTGTTGAAAACAGGAAGTTTTAGGACCTTTAAGAGCTGACAGCACACTGAATATTCAATAGTTGTGTTTATTTCAATAGAAATAAAGTGAAGCTATGTGTTATTTATAGGGTTTACAGGTAGTTGGGAGAAAGGTATCAGGAAGGGATCATAAATTGTAAATCTGGGTCGATAATCATACTCTACTCTTCAATCTGGTGTCCTGGTCCACAATACGGGGGCACTTCACCCATGAGCAGGCTGCCACTGATGCGAAAAACTCCTACAAAAAAACAAAGAATTGGAAGTATTGTTTTGGTCGCACATTACTGAACATACTTTCACAGATAAAGGCAAAGTAACTATCATGCCTAGTATTGAGACTGTGTAGACGAGCCAAGTTTATCCAGTTTTTCACATTGTCTTAGAAGCTTAATATGTAAAGATTCATCATAGTTCTTAGGCAGCTTGATAAATATGGTATTGTGGTTTTAATGACTGCATTGGATTGAGACTTTTTTGGTGACAAATCGCAAAAAATGTGCATTGTGTGCCCAAATTTCAACTTTTGAAAGATGCACTCCATAAATACTTCCAGCAACATCTGGATTCACTTGATAAGGGAGTTGCTTGCTGTGAAAAGTGTAGTATGTTTGCAATGTCGCAAACAATTCACAAATTTGGCGCACATCAGCAGTTGAAACAATTGCAAACAATTTGTACCCCAGAAACAAAACTATGGATGAATATTCCCCCTTGGTGCCTATGTAGAATGTTTTCTCAACAACCTGTTTGACTATTATTTGTACCAATTGTTTGAAAACTTTGGGACAAAGCAGCACAGCATAACTATGTACATAATAATGGCTATTCTTGAGTATCCCTAAAGTGGTACCCACTCTTGCAATCATAGATTCCTGAGGTAAACACCATCAAATGTTCAACAGAATATTTTTTTCTAAAAGTACACCCCCCAAGGCAACAGGTCACAGGTATCTGGGTTGTTTGAGCCCAACTGTTGGTAAGAGTTCCAAATGTCTGTATGAATCTATGTAATTAAATAAAAAAGTGTTATATAAGTCAAAAGTACCTTTGTTTTGGTCATGTCAGAAGCCCCACGAGTATCTATCGCAGTTAAGAAGGCGCGGACTGTAAATAAAGGGCTTTGTGAAACTGTCTCTCAATGTCAGTAAGCTCTTCAAAGACCTTATTGCACGACCACACAGTACGTAAGAGATAAAATGTGGAAGGGATTCTAAGGTTCATCATCATTTATACATATGGAGCTGATAAAGGGATTATAATGCCAATATCATTTATAAACAAGATTGGAGCGTGACACGCAGGACAAAATCAGATCAAAGAACTTCCACTTGAAAGGGGTATTTTCCAATCCCCGAAACACTTTGTGGTACCTTCTCTATGCCTAATAAATTGCCCTGCCTAATATTTTCACCTCCATACGGAAACCCTATCATTGGTGTACGCCTGTCTGTCCGTCTAATCTGCCAATACAATATGGAGCTAATACAGGAATTATAATGTTCATCATCATTTACTACAATAGAGCCGATACAGGGATTATAATGTTCTTCATCAGTTATACATATGGGAGCTGATACAGGGATTATAATGTTCATCAACATGTATACAATATATAGCTGATACAGGGATTCGTTGTCTGCCATATTTTGAGTTGGGAATTAAAGGAAATACTGCCATCAAATTGAACTTGTATGAGTAATAGCAGGTGGGGAGGGGGGCTGGGAGGAGAGGGGTGAGGAGGAGCAGGGGAAGGGTTATGTGCTCCTACAGAGTGTAACAACTTTAAAGCCCTTGAGGCTCATTAGGATAATTTTAGAATTTGATTTTGAATTTGAAGGAAGGGGGCCACGGATAACTAATATAAGAAGATTACCACGTCACGGTGCCTGGATATATGAGTATATAAGTAATTTTAAGTGTTCCTGTTTATCCTGCTTGACTTGATGGTAAATTTCCTTTAATGTTTCCCTACTATGAGCAAATTGACATAAGACTTGTGGTCTATTTTTTTGCCTTCATCCCTGGATACACTGAAGGCATGCAGGTCGGGCTTGATGAACCTGTACTTATTTTACTAAAATTTTGCTAGGCTATCAATATGAGACTTATGACCACCTTTCATATTTTGCTTTATGTGCTTTTTAGTACACAGCAATTTCATATTTCGTTGCTTAACCTTCCTTACATACACTTGTCTGGCCTCTTCTAGTTTCACATTGTAAGGTAGGATAATGAGTACACCTTGAGTATTAGTGTGGCAAAATGGAGGTACTTAAGGAACACCTGAAATGAAAAATATACAAAATGTACAAGTAAAATCTTACTTATATGACCCTTGACTACGACCTCAGGTAAAACTACTGTTAGCAACTGTCTGCATTTCTTTGATATTTAGCAGACATACATGTCCTGCATAGGTCAAAATGGATTTTTAACTATGCTGTCACGCTTATCTACTAGGAGATGCTGTTGCGTAGTTTGCGAAAGTATCAATAGGTATTTCCCAGCCATTGTGAAACAATTTTTTTAGATAAATTATACATATCTTGTTATGTTCCACTAATGGGACACTGAGATATCCAAAACATTTATCATACCAAGCCAAGTCTGCATTGTGGTCACAATCTGGTTGAAGGAAGAGTTAGAATTGTCAGACCAAGGCTAGATCAGTACTTTCACAGCCATGAGATAGTCATGTTTCTAAAGTTGTCATATATTTTAGACCTAATGTCCATTCATATAATATATATCCATTAGTATTTTCAAACGATTATCTATTGAAGGGTCAACCCTTACAATCTCATCTTTCTGGGTAAAGGTAGTGCCTCATGTTTGTTAACACCATTTACTGCCACTACTCTTTTTCCTTCATTACAGGGACAGCCAATAGGACTTTGTGTGAATATCGTAGGTTATTACGAAACTGCAAAAGTGGGAGTCCGTGAAAAAAATTAGTGTAAAAAAAATTGAAATTTGTTTTGTCATTGTTATTACAATTACAAAATATTACAACAAAGATCTACAATAAATTGCTATACAATCGACAACATCAAGACTAGAGAAGCAGTAGTCGTAAAGGAAATTAAAACCTGAGCATAAAGCCTACGAAATTATAGTTTTTATGTGTGGAGGGTGTCAGCTGTGTAACACAGCTAACACCTACCAGTCACGGTCACAGTCGTTGCTGGCATTGAATGCACTGGCGGGGTGCCACTAGCTTTAATAATTGATGTCATTGGAGGGAACGATTGGTTGCCATGACAGCGGGAGTCGTTTAGGCTCCCATAGCTGCCATTCGTCATGACTGTAATAAAGAAACAGTATAATGAAAATAAACTGCAAAACGAGTGGCAAAAATTCAAATCTGCCCCTTTCCCTTGAACGCATATGAAGAAAATAAACAAATCATGAACATGTTATGTATCCTCAGTCCAAAATGTTTGATCTATCAATATCTACAACACTGACATTTTTATGCCATTTGTCTCCTCAAAAAGTGTGAATAAAAGCGATTAAAAAGTCATACAGCTGTCCAAATGATATGAATGATAATGAACTTCTCTCCATAAAAGAATGAACCTTCAACTCGTCGTATGTCAGGATATGGCAAAACAAACCTTTTTAATTTTTAAGAGATTAAGATAAAACAACAACTATATACATTGGCATCTCAGTTATCGTACTGACAGGGTATACTGCATGTTTGTGTCTGGGGTCTCGACCACACTGAACGCTAAGTAGAGAACGAAGCGCCGTGAGGAAATATCACAACGGCTGTTCTTGCCAATTCTCACCCGTTTTCCCAGTACAGTACAGAAACCATAATATTGAATAGTCGAGTAGAAAATAACCTTTTTTAACAGCTCTTATACAGCTTGTAAATGGAAAAATCACAGATCAGAATGCTTGTGAGAAGGAGAGGGGAAGTGAAAAAAAAGAAAACAGACTGTCTAGTGGTTAACAAACGAACCAGATAGCAGCATAACATATCTGTTCAAGCTATAAGCACATCATTATATGTCTCCCTTAATGACACAGGACGTAAGCTTCTGCACGGGCCAGGTCACTTCCCGCCCACTGTGCCTACATCCTGCTTCTAGCACGGCTCCCAAGGAAGCCTGTGCCAGAAAACTGGGGTTCTCCTCCTCGCAGAGCGTGACCCGACTGTAACTCATTGAGCATGCTCATGTAGGTTACATAACACAAGTGCAATAGCCACCTGTAAAAAAAAAGTTTTTTTAAGGTTTTAAATAAAATAATAATTAAAAGTCAGCGTCCCCAAACACCACCATTTCCTATACTTGTCTCATAAGTTAATACAAAACACTAAATCACACACCTAATAAACTATAAAGAAAAAAAAAAACACTAAACCACACCCCCCCCCCCTACAAATTAGTATCACTGCATCCCCACAATCTGTTACAATAAAAGCGAAAACATTATTGGCCCATCAGTGAATCGTCGTAAAAAAAAAAACCTTGCCAAAGATTGTACCATCTAAAAGGACAAACTTGTCACAAAATAAGCCTCACCAGCTTTGTAAACCGAAAATACTAAAGTATGCCTCCAAAAAGATGGCGATACTAAAATAAATGAGGTTTTCAATTTGTTTTTTTCTCAGTAAATTGTATAAATATATGAAAACAATATAAATAAGGTATTGCTGTACTCTTAGGATCCAGAACTAAATAACATATTATTTTGATGGTACTGATGGCATCAAAAGAAAATGCATAAAACTGAAACTGAAGAGGTCAATGGGGGTCATTTACTAAGGGCCCGATGTCGCGTTTTCCCCGACGTGTTACCGAATATTCCGATTGCGCAGATTGTACCTGAATTGCCCGGGATTTTGGCGCAGCAATCGGATTGTGGCGCATCGGCGTTGGCATGCACGCGACGGAAAGTGGGGGGTTACTATTTTATAGTCCTCAAAGTGAATCGAAAGCTGAGCAGGTCCCTTAAAGTGTGATTGGAATTTTTGAAAGAGATGTTAAAAAAAAATGTAGGCTCATGATCTCCTACAAAAATTAGAGGATACATAAAACCATGGCAACATAAAGCTTTCGGTAAATGTTAGCTATCAAGTTATTCTGGTGTTATGACTATGTGTGGGAAAGTAGAAAATTTAGAATTTTGAAAATAGAGAATTATTCTGAATTTTTGCCAAATATAAATTTTTTTCATAAATAAATGCAAAGTGCCATGTGTCTCAAAATCACCTGAGTATGTTTAAGCATTTCAAAGTTCAAATGTCAGATTTAAGAAAATGGGGCGAGTCGTTAAGGAGTTAAAGAAATAATAATAAACTTCCTTAACTGTAAAACATACGTAATCTTATTGCAATACGATTTGATTCCAGGGAGGTGGCAGCATCTGTCTATGAGATGATACAGAGGCTGAGATTTTCTTTAATATTATCATAGAATTCAGAATCAAGTCCAGATGTCTAGATTAGAATCAAGAAAGTGCAGGCTCCATGCCTATGCAAAACACACTAATTGATATGGTCTCTTAATAAGTGTTTAAAAGTTGTTTACTTGTGTCTACCTTGACTTGTGATGTAATTTATAGGGTAAATAACTTTCACAGTATAAGCATAAATAGTCATTTTAAGGCAGGAGATTGTTGCCACAAACAATTCCTAATCCAGTATATTGGAAGGACACTTTAATGTCACATAATATAAACATTACCTTTGCACATATAACAAAACTACTGCAAGTGGAGCCTTCCATGCAGCTTGTATCCCATGTATAAGAAAAGGCCTCCATTAAAGGGAGCTTATTGGAACATCTTTCCCTAACCAGTACATTATTTGTATCAATATCTATCTGTCTGTCTTTTCTGTCTAATCTGCGCACATAAAGGAACTTGCAAACTGCTGCACATGTTTGTTTGGCCAGCTTTGTGTCGGGGCTGCACTGTGTCCAACCCTAAAGGGCGTGTCAGTGCTTAGTCGGAGTTTGCGACAAATTACTATAGCGACTCAACAGAATTGGTGCTGCTTGTATGTTAAAGGTACCTAAAAAGTTAGTGCACAATTCCGGAGCATCGCCAAATATTAAAGACCGTATGTAGCACCGATCGCGGGGTGTTACCGGTAAGTCTTTTCTGCAATATGCAGCCGTGTAATATTACGGCGCACGTCGATAAGGGTAAGACCTGGACCTTTTTGTGTTTTTCATTTTGTTTTTCACTCCCCGCAATAGAAATCTATAACAAGCTCTGTGAAGCTTGTTTCTCGCAAAAGAAATTGCACTTAATATTGATGGTATGAATATTCCATGCCGTGTACGGGAAGCGAAAAAAAATTCCTTATCAGTGAAAATGGTGTGCAGTTTTCTTGCTTGTGAACCAAATGATGCGTCTACTTTATTCTTGGGTCGTGCATCAGGGGGATAACAATTTGTATAGGTTTATAATGTTTTCATACATGTACAAAAATTTAAACCTCCTGTACAAAACTTTTTTTAGATTTTGCCATCTGCGCTAATACTTTTTCATAAATTGGTGTACGAGTTGTGGGTGGTGTCATTTTTTGGACTTTGATGAAGTTTTCAATGCTACAATTAGGACTATACGACCTCTAATCACTTTTTATTAAATGTTCAAATTGGAAAAAAGGTGGCATTTTCAAAGTCGATTGCTATTTTCCATACGGGGTAAACAGTGAAAAACTGTTAATATATTTTGATAGATGGGCATTTGACATGGCAATACCTAATGTGTTTATGATTTTTACTGTTTATTTATATTTATATCAGTTCTAGGAAAAGGGGTGATTAGAATTTTAGTGTTTTTTAAATTATATATATATATTTTTAACAGTTTTTTTTATTTTTAGTTTTGCTATTTTCAGACCCTTTGGGTACTATAATCCTAGGTTGTCTGATTGATCCTACCATTACTGCCATACACAGTATGGCAGTATAGGGTATATTCCTCTTCATTCATACAACGTGCAAATCGCACATTGTAATCAATGGGTCGAAAACAATGAGATGACGTCACGGCGAGTGACCAAACAAGATGATGCACCTGCCCCATCTTTGTTGAAGCCGCCACAAACGATGTGCAGGTTAATACTGCGATCGTGCTAGCGATATGCAGCAAGACTTACTGGCTATGAAGATGTCTCAGCCGTGAGCCCTCTCATGCACCCGCAGCTGTCCCGTGATATGCTATTATGTCATTGGTTGTTAAGGGTTAAAAGGCTTATTCACTTTGAGAACATTATAGCAATAATTATATTGTTTGTGTAATAAAGTTATTACATTTCCAATCTACTTTCTTTATCAATCCTCAGCTCCGTTGTTTACTTCCTTTAGAAAACACTAGAGGATAGCGAACATGCGTCGCCGAGCTTGATGCTGCGTTCGAGCATTAGCGTACTCGAAACTGTCTGTGCTGGGACAATACTTCGCCCGCTCGAGGAAAAGCAGCTCCCGCCGTTTTGCTTTTTGCCGCCAGAAACAGCCAATCACAAGCCAGGAGACTCTGCACTCCACCCAGCAGAGTGGTACCCTTAACGTCGTAGCAGTGGTTGGCGGGGCCAATCAGGTGACCCTGGGATAGACTAGCCGCCTGCCCGCGCTGCTCGGATCATCTGTGCCTGTATGTCGCTAGGGGGGATAGCTGCGCTGGTCAGGTGAAGCGTTGGGGGTTTTCTATTAGCTTACTGTTAGGCAGGAGTGATTCTCCAGAACCCAACAGCCCTTCTTAGGCTACAATACTTCTTACTTTTTTTTTGTTATTGCACTAGTACCATTTGTGAGATTAGCAGGGGGGACTTGCTACCGGGGGGAAGTTTTGTGTTAGCTCTTCTTTATCACACATATCCACCCAAACACCAAGTGGGAAAATTAGTAGGTTTTGGATTTCAATTAGGCACAGTCGGCCATTTTCCTTTTTTATTACGTTTATTTTTGTTTATAACTCATTGTCATCATCATCTGCAGTAGTGTGCTTCATACTTGGCTAGAAAATAGCCATAGGAGAATCCAAACGGCTTACGCCTACAGTATGCGTTTATAATTTGATTCTGGTTGATCTCTGGTGGCTGTACTTGCTCAGTGCTCTCTACTAGCCAATTGTGAGCAATTTGTAGTGAGACTTGCGACCGCTGTGTTTTGCGCTTAGTGACGCACATATCCATTGCAAAGACCGAAGTGGGAAAATTAGTAGGAGTTGGATTTCAATTAGCACAGTCTGCCATTTGTCCTTTGTTATTTTACGTTTATTTGTTTATAACTCAGCGTCATCTCATCTGGCATAGTAGTGTGCTTTCTACTTGGCTAGAAAATAGCCATAGAGAATCCAAAACGGCTTACGCCTACAGTAGCGTTATATTTTTGTTTCTGGTTGATCTGCTGGTGGCTGACTTGCTGCAGTGCATCTACAGCCAATTGTGAGCATTTGTAGTGAGACTTGCGACCGCTGTGTTTTCGCTTAGTGACGCACATACCATTGCAAGACCGAGTGGAAAATTAGTATGGGGTTGGATTTCAATTAGGCACAGTCTCCATTTGTCCTTTTTTTATATTTTAACGTTTATTTTTGTTTAATAACTCAGCGTCATCTCATCTGGCATAGTATTGTGCTTTCATACATGGCTAAAAATAGCCAAGAGAACCAAACGGCTTACGCCTACGTAGCGTTATATATTGATTTCTGGTTGATCTGCTGGGGGCTGTACTTGCTGCAATGTCCATCTACTAGCCAATTGTAGCAATTTGTAGTGAGACTTGCACCGCTGTGTTTTGCGCTTAGTGACGCACATATCCATTGCAAAGACCGAAGTGGGAAAAGTTATTGGTTGGATTTCAATTAGAGCCACGTCTCGATTTGTCCTTTTTTTTTGTACGTTTATTTGTTTAATACTCAGTGTCATCTCTCTGGCATAGTATTGTGCGTTCATACTTGGCTAAAATAGCCATAGCATAGGATGCATTGTTTGGTTTTAAAAACTCAAAAAACAAAAAAAAAAAAAAACACAAAAAAAATTATTAAAAAAAACTTAAAGCTATAACTCTCATTTTAAAAATGTTTAACCCGAGGGCTAGGGTAAGAGACGAGGGCGGGGACGGGGGCGTCCAACTACTGCAGGGTCAAGGGGCCGTGGTCCTGGCCGGGGTGATAGACCCACCTGCTTATGAGGGAGCAGTGGAACGCCGCCAGCACAACCGCCCAGGTTCATTCTGAAGTTACTGGGACTCGTGGTAGAGCCTGTTGAGTCCCAGAACAGTGCGAACAGTGAGTCGTGGATTCTGGACAATGCTTCCTGCACTTTGTCCACCAGTCAGTCTTCCACCAGTCCACCCATGTCACCGAAATCGCCACGCCTCCCGCTCCTTCACTCAGCCTCCTTCCCCCCCAGTCTGCCGCCTCCCACCAGAAATTGGCATTTGAACCGGCATACTCTGAGAGACTGTTTTCTGGACCCTCCCACATCAACAAACCACTTGTCCGGTTGCTGCTGAGCATTTCCGGATGCGCTCAGGTTTCCACCAGTCACGAGGTGGGTGTGGGTGAAACTTCTTGACGTATGTGGAAGTGTGTACAGAAGGTGTCCGACTGAGGAGCACGTTGTCATACAGTGGGAAGTTGTTTCCAGGGGCAGGAATTCCGAGGGGGGAGCAGACTGAGGGATCGGAGGATGCTGAGGTGACAGACCAACTGGGTTTGATAGCCGGTGTGACACACAGTCTTCTCTGAGACGGAGGCGAGTCCTCAGACCAGAACTGGTTGGAAGAGGCAGTGGTGGGGTCCATACGGAGAGGAAGGCCAGAGCTGGTGGTCAGTCAAGCGCCAATGTGTCACCTAGTGAAGCTCCCTGTGAGGGCTCTTGCGGCGAGGGCTAATCTTCAGAAGTCTGGAGGTTCTTGAAGAACACCGGATGACCGACGACGGACTGTGGTGTGCAACCATTTGCCAACAGGCTCAGCAGGGGTTCCCCCACTACTAGCTTAACTACCACCATATCGCAGTGCATATGATCTAAACACCCCACTCAGTGAGCAACAGCCGTTCACCCCGCCGTGCACAACCACTGCTGTCCTTCCCCTGTGTCAGCTGATATTGCAGCCCCTGCCGCAGGACCCCTCCACAAAACCCCATCGTCGCGTCCACGATCCTCCACAGCAATCCACCAGCGTCCAGCTCTCCATACCCCAGACGCTGGAGCGGAAACGCAATAGTATGCAACCCCACCCCACTCGCCCAAAGCCCTTAATGGTGCACTCTCCAGATTGCTTAGCCTGAGATGCCTGCCCTATGGCTAGTAGAGACCGAGGCTTTCGCAACCTCATGGCGTGCGGCCCCCCTCAGGGGTATCGGGGTCCCCAGCCGCCACTAGATTTCCCGATGTGTCCTTCCCAGCCCCTGCACCAGATGTGTCAAACACAACTCACCCTTGCCCTGAACCAACTGCCTGTTTCCGACCAGGTCCACCTGACCAGGACACTTGGCACGAGTGCTGCCGTGCAGGGCCACTATATATCTGCTGACGGCACATTTGTTAACTTGTGGAGGCTGGGACCGGGGCCCTACCGTCGTGTCCAGTGTTCAGCCTATATGCCCCCCCCCCCTTCCCCCCCTCCCTCCTCACCCCCCCTCCTCCACCCTCCTCCTGCCGAACTAACCATCCGTGGGCACGGCGCCATCAGTCGGTACTCTAGGCACAGCAGCAGTGCCGTCCGCTAAGCGACAGCAGGGGGTTCAAACTGCTGAGCCTAGGCGACAAAGGCACACGCGCCCAGAACCTATGACAGGGCATCACGCGTCCAGCAGACTGATCTGTGGCTGCCACCCGCTATACCTCTAGCCCGGCAAGTTGTGTGTGACAACGGCCGTAACCTGGTGGCGCTCTGCAACTCGGAGACTGAACACATGGTGCCATCCTGGCCCATGTGTTAAAATCTGATAGTTCACCGGTTCCAAGACATACCCCAATCTGTCCTGATTGCTCACGAGGTGTGCCGCATCGGTCGCATTTCAGGAAGTCCAGCCGCTATGCTGCCAACTCTCAGGGCACGCAGCGCGCCTCCAACTGCCCGCTCAACCGACTGTGTGCGACTGCCCACGAGTGGACATTCAACACTGACCATGTTTATCCGAGTTTTACCACCGTCATAGCGCTTGTAACTGCCAGATGTCCAACTTCCACCAGAAGTGGTAGTCGGGTCAGTCAGCTTGCCTCAGTCCTACAATGAGGAGTGACTGTGGTGTCTGATATCTGTCAGTGCTGAGTAACTTTGAGGGAGTCACCCACGATGTCGTGGCGATGCCGCCAATCATCAGCCTACTCCATCCCGCTCTTGGCCGTTGAACACTCTCTTATCAGCATGAAGTCTGAAGCTTTGCGCTCGTCACAAGAGCGGGGAATAAGATTCCCTTGTTGATAGCCAAAGCACTCTCATGTCTGTTTCTCACGCATATCGGAGAGAGTGGAGGTGGAGGAGGATGAGGAGGAAGAGGAGGGAATGTTTGCGAGACAAAGAGGGGTACCATTGTGAGTCCTTCACTGTTCAGGCGCGTGTATGGGCAGAAGAAGAGGAGTTGGAAGGAGTTGGGGAGGAGTGAATGACAGTCAGGCCAGTGAGGGGAGTGAATTCTTACGCGGTGGTATCCTGGCGCATATGGCAGATTATTCATGCTAGGCTGCCTATCGTGATACCCTCGCGTTCAAAGCATTTATTCCAGCACCGATTACTGGGTGTTTCACTCTCCTGGACCCACGTACAAAGCAAAATCTTCCACTGCTCATCCCTGGCAGAGGAAAAGAGTGTGAGAATGCATGAATACCACAGCCCTGGTGCACAGCTGAAACAGTATTTCCCCTTCTGACGCGCTAGCGTCAGAGTGCGTAGTTCTGCGGGACCAGTAGCGAGGGAGAGTAGGGCGAGCAGGCAGCTTGTCCGCACTGGCAAGGGTACGCTTTACAAGGCTTTTGCCAGCTTTATGTTCACCCCAGCAAGACACTGTCACCTGTCCCCAGTCCTCGCAGAGTGGGCTGATCTTTACAGAAAGATTGGTGAGGGAGTACGTAGCTGACCATACCATCGTCCTAAATGATCACACAGCTCCTCCCTACAACTACTGGGTTTCAAAGCTGGACATGTGGCACGAACTGGCGCTGTACGCCTTGGAGGTTCTTGCCTGCCCTGCCGCTAGCGTCTTTCCGAGCGGGTTTCCAGTGCAGCTGGTGGCATCATCACAGATAAGCGTACCCCTTCGACTGACCACGCTTACGGCTGACGCTTATTAAAATGAATAAGGCTGGTATTTCTCAGATTTCCAATCTCCACCAGTGAAGGAAGCGCACCTGAATAATTGATCCACTCCCTCCTCCTCATTTTCCTCCTTCTCCTCCTCTTTGTACAGTAAAGCATAGGAAACTGGCTTTTTTTGACAGGGCCCACTGGCTCTTGCTATAGTACTTTATGCATTTACATTTTTTCTGGAGGGCCACCTACCCGGTCCCTCTGTTTGAAAACAATTTTTGTGAGTGCCACATCAGGCACACAATCTATTCCCATTTTTCTGGAGGCCACCTACCCGGTCCTCTGTTTTAAAAAATTTTGGGACTGCCACATACAGGCCTCAATCTATTCCATTTTACGGAGGCCACCTACCTGCTCCTCTGGTTTGAAAAATTGTTGGGACTGCCACATACAGGCACTCAATCTATTCCATTTTACTATAGGGCCACCTACCTGCTCCTCTGGTTTGAAACATTTTTTGGGACTGCCACATACAAGCACTCAGCTATTCCATTTTTCTGGAGGGACACCTACCTGCTCCTCTGGTTTGAAACATTTTGGGACTGCACTACAGCACTCAATCTATTCCATTTTTCTGAGGGACACCTACCTGCTCCTCTGGTTTTGAAAACTTTTTGGGACTGCCACATACAGGCACTCAATCTATTCCATTTTTCTGGAGGGCCACCTACCTGCCCTCTTTTGAAAACTTTTTGGGACTGCCACATACACTGCACCTCAATTCTCCATTTTTCCTGGAGGGACACCTACCTGCTCCTCTGTTTGAAAACTTTTTGGGACTGCCACATACAGGCACTATCCAATTAATTGGTCTCCATAGCGCCTCCACACGTTGTCTCCATTGCTACCACCCACTACTTGGGGACCGTCAGTTCGTGTAGAGAATAGAACGGGGCGGGGTGATGAGGAGGATGAGAGAGGTTGGGTCGCCCGATGAGGGAGAGGGGGCCCGGATGGTTGGGGGGATAGCACACGCGGGGATTAAACGACCCCTACGCACGCGCTTCGAGTCACGGGGGGAGGGAGATATGTGGTGTTGGAGCAACAAAATGGCGGGTGGAGGATATTAAAGGTAAGAGAAAAAAGGATGACGTTAAAATGAAACATATGAAGAAAAGAGAGAAGTGGAGATGCAAATTAAAAAAAGAAAAGCCATGCTGCTCGGTAGGGCAAATCAGAACGTGAGGTTCGCTGGGAGGGCAATAGAAGCACAACAAGAAATGATATAAGAGACGTAGGGAAAAACCTAAAATAGGGGATGAGGAACAGAGGGGAGGCCATTCGTGATAAATTCACCAAACTGTGCACGAGGGTCGCGGAAGATGTGCGTCGAGGAAGACGTGTGCGGAAGGTGCAGGGAGGATTACGGAATTGGGGGGTAGGAGGTCATAATTGTAAGGAGGGAAAATCAGGGAGAATGTCCCAATGTAAATCGCAAGGTGGCGAGGTGGAACGCGAAGGAATTTCTACCCATGGAAGGAGAGGAAAGTGTGGATGTGGGGGATATTAGACTCGGAGGAGGGATAGTTGGTGGGGGAAAGGACGAGGGATTTACAAGATGGAGAGTAGGGCAAGATCAGGAGGGGAGGAGGGAAGGGTAATGAGAGGGTTGCAAGAGGGGGAGATAAAAGAGAAGGAGGGTAGGAGACGGAGAATAGAAGGACCGGTGCGTTGCTGAGGATGGGACCTGGGGTGAGTTACGAGACAGTGAGAGTGTTGGGTAGGTTTTTCGAGAGTGTGAATAGGTAGCCGAAGAGAGAGCTAGGGAGGGAGGATGAGAGAAAGCGAGGTTAATGGCGCAAGGGGAAATATGGGTGAAATACAGAGACGTAGGGAGAAAAAATGGGAACAATAAGAAAGAGAGAGGACAGTGAAAGTGTAGGCGAGGGCGTATGAGGCAAGTTGAGAGAGTAGATGACTTGGTGAGAATGGAGCGATGGGGGAGATAGGAGGGGCGGGATTGAGGGGAGGGGGGGAAATTACGAAGAGCTATAAGAGAGGTGAAGTAGTAAGCCAGAAGCGGCGAAGACGAGGTTGGGGGAAAGATGTAATAGGGAAGAAGAAGAGGAGCGTGGAGGGGGCGGAGATGGAGGTGTGGGGGGCAAGTAGGACGATGGAAGATAGTGGGAGACGGCCGGGCGCGCGGGGGGGAGACTAGGGAGACTGAACAGCGTTAGTGAGTTCATGGGGGGGAAAGAGTAGGCGGGCAATAAAGAGTGCCCCCTCAGTCTGTCCCTCTCTCTTCCTCTCCCTCCTTCCTCCCTTATCAAACGAGTGTGTGTCAGGCAGAAATTTGGGTTTTTTCATGGATTCCACATCAAAGTTGTTAACTTGGTCGCCACCCTGCTGGTGTATCCACAAAATATACTGGCAAACTTTTATGATTAACCGCTATTATTTCAGCGCTTCTTGCGCGCAGCTGTTTACATTCCCCTCACCCGCCAATCCCAAACTTATAAGAACGCACTACCTTGATCTTATACAAAAGGTTCTTAGAAGTGCTTTTTGGGGAGTAGCCTAGAGACAGGGGCTTGGATTGGCGAAAGCTCGCCTGGCTGCAGAGAGCGCCAAGCTCCATCCCAGATCCAACTAACATAGTTTTAACTGCAGCACCTTTAATCTACTACTAGTTCACTGCCTCCATAATAATAATAATAATAATCTTTATTTATATAGTCATCATATTCTGTAGCGCTTTAACAAATCATAGGAAACAAATACAATGTAATGTAACAGAGCACAACATTTGTATGGAAACAACAGGAGTGAGGTCCTGCTCGCCAGAGCTTTACGGTTTATGAAAGATGATGGGGTAACACGAGGTAAACGAATATTTTAATGGTCAAGCCATTTTTCTTAGGGAATAGAACAAAATATAATAAATGGAATTGCTGTCGCTTGAACCACTCAGGCGTCATCTTATATCCACAGGTCCAGGGTGAATGGGACTGCAGAGAAGTCTGGTTCCTGTTGGTTGCTGGTATACAGATGGGAGGAGACACAGGACGGGTTAGTAGAAGAGTTAAAACTTCATGCAGTATGATGTTATAGGCTGCCTAAAGAAATGGGTTTTAAGACCACGTTTGAAACTTGGAGGTTAGGTATTAGTCTGATAGTCGGGGCAGAGCATTCCATAGAATGGTGCAGCTCTAGAGAAGTCTTGGAGACGCGAGTGGGAGTCCGCACTAGGGTAGAGGTTAATCTAGATCCGTGCGATCTAAGAGCACGGGTTGGGCGATAGCTGAATTAAGAGAGGAGAGGTAGGGGGGTGCAGCAATACAGAGCTTTATGGATGAGGGTTATTATTATTTTAAACTGTATTCGAAAGGAGAGACTCAGCCAGTGCAGCGACTGGCATGAACGTAAGCATAACATGGTCCCCTTATCAAACGAGCTGTGTAGGCAGAATTTTGGGTTGTTTCATGGCTTCACAACCAAACTGTTAACTTTGCGCCACCCTTGCTGTGAATCCACACAAATATATGGCAAACTTTTACTTTACCGATATTTATTTCAGCGCTTCTTGCGCAGCTGTTTACATTCTCCCCTCCCCGCCATATCCTAAACTTATAAGAACGCTACTACACTTGATCTTATACAAAAGGTTCTTAGAAGTGGCTGTTGGGGATGTAGCCTATAGACAGGGGGCTTTGGATTGGCGAAGCTCGCTGGCAAGCGGAGCGCCAGCTCCATGCCAAGATCCAATAACACATAGTTTTAACTGCAGCACCTTTTAATCTACTACTAGTCACTGCCTCCATACATGGTCCCTTATCAAACAGCTGTTCAGGCAGATTTGGGTTGTTTTCATGGCTTCCATGGTTAACTTTGTCGCCCACCCTGCTGTGTAATCCACAAAATATACTGGCAAACTTTT
The DNA here is from genome assembly GCA_019512145.1 of Engystomops pustulosus. Taxonomy (NCBI): domain Eukaryota; kingdom Metazoa; phylum Chordata; class Amphibia; order Anura; family Leptodactylidae; genus Engystomops; species Engystomops pustulosus. Next base: position 158,683,072 of record CM033644.1, on the reverse strand, counting down.
ATCATTACCGATATTATTTGAGCGCTTCTTGCTCACCTCCTTTGGTTTCCTCTCTGCCACCCATTGGTTTGAAGCCTAGTCCATTGTAGGGTATGTCGCCATGACACTCTCTAGCCTGCTGCCGCGCTCGCTCTGCATGCCGTCCCCTATAGTGTCAGGGTCAATTATTGGATGTTTTAGATGCTCTCTAGCTTCATTCTGTCACTCTGTCGATGGCCATGCTGTTGCCCATTAATTTGGCATAATGTTGCGATTATGCAGCCTCAAGGCATCCATGCTGCTGCCCCTGCTGTTTCCTGTCCATTCCATGGTGTTTCCATCCTTTTCTGAGGTTCCCGGTGTTTGGCCAGCTTCCCTGTGCAGAGCCTTGGTCCCCTTGAAAAAGCTCGAGTCTCCCATTGACTTCAATGGGGTTCGTTATTCGAGACGAGCACTCGAGCATCGGGAAAAGTTCGTCTCGAATAACGAGTACCGAGCATTTTAGTGTTCGCTCACTCTCTAATAACACCAGTCCATGGTCAAGTGATATCTCACTGGTGCAATGCGCCATTTGTATCATAACAGCTTTGATTACACTGGGCACATTTACTTACCTGTCCTGTCGCGATTCCTGATCCGGGCGGTCCGACGAAGATGAAGTCCGGAGCGATTCACCAACTCGTGAAACCTGATTTCCTGCATGTGTCGCTTCCCCCGCTGAGGTCACGGCGAGTGTTCACACCTTCTCTACCGGTGTATGTGATGCTGTCTTGCGACACAATTTGCGATGTTAAATCACGCGTGGTTGTCCAAATCCGTCGGATCATCCGACGGCCCGCCCCCTGATTTGTGTTGCATGAAAGCCGGTGCGGATGCGCCAAAATCCCTGTTAAATGCGGCGCATTTCAGAAAACTTCAGGAAATGCGTTGTGCGGACCCTTAGTAAATGAGCCCCACTGTGTGTTATAATGAGCCGTGCACCTGTGTCACATCACATGACCATGGACTAGTGTTTATCTAAAGAAAGGAAACAATGAAGCTTCCTGCTGCATGATCGCAAGCAGATCTTGGAAGCCGTGAAGAATTGATACAGAAAGTGTTTTGGAAAATTTTATATCATTACATATACAATATCAATTATTTTCTGGAATATTTACTGAACTTTAAACTTAAAAATGTATTTTTTTTTATTCTAATAAGATGATACTTATGACACAGGATATATCACAAATTTTCAGCTGATCTGAGTACTGCTTATGGGACCTGCATTAATCTCAATAATAGGGGTCTCCAACCCCCTTAAGTTTTAGTAGATAGGTGGCCATGCATGTACATCTCCCATCATTCATTCCAATAAGACTTACAAGCATGCAGGCTTAGCCAATCAAAACTCTCTATAGAGAAAGCCCCACATCTGTGACCACCCTTCCTTTCATAGTGGCTGCAAAACGGAAGCTGGGGGACCATTGAACATATTTATTCCCTATAAGAAATTTACTTATGTTATCAGCAGATCACACATTTGCAAATATCCTGTGTCACTTATAATACAGGTGGTCCCTACTTAAGAACATCCGACTTACAGATGGCCCCTAGTTACAAACGGACTTCTGGATTTTGGTAATTTACTGTACTGTAGTCCCAGTATACAATAAACAGCTGTAACAGTCATCAAAGGTGTCTGATAGTAAGATTTAGTGTTAATCCTGGTTCTTACAACAATCCAACATTTTTAAATCCAATTGTCATGGAGACCCAAAATTTTTTTCCTGGTGTTACAATTATAAAGTATAAAGTTCTGACTTACATACAAATTCATCTTAAGAACAAACCCACAGAACCTATTTTGTAAGTAACCTGTTCAAGAATGAGGTAGGAGGAGGGAAAAGAATTTCAGAGACTATAATTTATGGATTACTATGGGACCACAATGCAAGTTCTTATTATGAAGGCATATTATTAGATATGTAACATATCACTAGAAAAACCTGTAATAAAATGCACTACACTATCTGGACTCGTCCATGATATTATGCAGCTACAGATAAAATGAGCAGATATGGGGATAGTTGTGCTGAAAATTCTGACCAGAATTCAAAATGACAAAGCAAGAGTTTCCATGACCCTGCTAACAACCTACCGCCTCTACACTTACATCTTAAATTCCTGAAGCATTTAGAGCTCTAGGCCTGGGTCTGAGATTGCTCACAACTTCTTAAGAAACATTTTTAAAGGGAACCTATCACCACATTTTTATAATGTGTCCTGCTCAGCCAGCCCCTCCCATCTACTCCTCCCCATGTCCCAAGACATACATATATAAAATACATACAATCACACATTCAAGAACCTTTCAGCTACTGAAGACATGATGTGTTCTGCCCTTCCTAGCATCATTTGACATTTCTAGTACAGCTATAATAAATGATTTCCCAGTACTTCCCAGTTTTCAAGGTCCTTTACGCAGTAACATTTGTAATGCCTACCCCATGTATATTTCTGATCACATGAAATCACAGCATGCCTCCAAATGTTGCAACGTGATGTAACAGGACCTTAGATGAGACCACATGACATTAAGTGCCCAAACTTAAGAACACACCTAAAGACCTAGCGTGTACATAACCCCGGGACTGCCTGTACAGTAAAACCTCTCCATAAGACTACCCCTTTGAGAAGACTCCCTTCCTAAAAGACTTCTTTTTTCAGAAACAGTTTTTTCCCCCATTATACTCTATGGAAATTGCTCCCCTATGAGCAAACTTCCCATTTAAAAGACCAATTTATCCATGCAAATTGGAACAGTCTGATCAAAGAAGTTACACTATATATGAATGGACTGGAAAATGTGATGGTTTTATGTCAAATTACTAAACACTTTAATCACTATATAGATTATCATATCCCTTAAATCACAAAATTCAAGCAGCCGAGGTCAGGTGGTCCATGTGTAGAGATCCCCACTGGTAGCACTGGTTACATGCAGTGGTGACCTCCCTTGAATAACACACCCTCTGACAACAAATTATTGGGAACTGTATGAGCTGGCACTGGGCCACTAATGCTGAAACAGAGGAGGGAAGAAGATTAACTGGTTATTTTATCACAAAGTTGCATTATATCAGCTTTGTATTCAAGTTGTAAATTCTATTAAAGGAATTTTGTTCCAAAGATGGAAATCGTTGTTACAACAATTCTAGAATGGAGAACCCTGGACCCATCTGAGAGAATAATGATTGTGGGCACCCATAGTCAACCTACTGTATACAGAACATGTTTACATGTATGTATCTTTACTTTATCTGGAATCTCAACTATTTTGTTATCATTTTTCCCAAAAGAAATAAATTCTATACGTTATGAATCAACTCCAAGAGACATCTGCTGCTAAAAATGCTACTAAAGATACTACTTTGTTGTGCCGATCCAACTTTGCTTACAAATGACATATTTCTTTTTTTCGACATGTACAATATTGGTCTGAAAATGGTGAAAAGAGCATAAAAATGTCTTGTTGTAGTATATAACTGTACATCAGAAATAATATTTAGGACCATTTACAGCCAGAACCACATAATTCACCCATCATGACCAAATGTGGAAGCTGTTAAAGAAACTAAAAAGTGTTAGAATGGGGGCTATAAAAGCACCTGAATTATGGCAAAAATGTCACCAAATTGCTTTGTATAATTTCATATACTACATGTATAATGTGTCAGTTTAATATTACCACTCACTGTAAACTAAGCCTAAGTAAACTAACAGAAGGTATAAAGGTCAACTTAGCATTTACACAGTGTGACTTCCTACATTATTTGATAGTTTAATACATTGGTGCATTGTAAGGCTGGTAGTTTTACAATGAAATCTACCCGATGATTGAGACACTCTCTAAGGTTGGATCTTTTATAAATGTAAGAAATATTTTCATATTCATCATTCTGTAATGTACTGTACAGTGTAAGCTTATCAATATATGGAGATAACAAGCAAAGCTTTGCATCTAGTAGCTAGCTAAAGTGCACTGCTAAATCAACTTGTACCTCTAGGTTAATCTAGGACTGTTCTAATTAAATTAGCATTAAGAGATTAGCCTTGCCTAGGTTTGTTCTTTACATAACTGCGTGAGCAAGTGTAAAAATATATTAAGATATTTAAGATGTACAGTGGGTTTCATTTCACTGAGAGTGTGATGCTTCCAAATCACAAATAAATTGGAATTCTAGATATACAGGCAGTCTCCGGGTTAAATACAAGATAGGGTCTGTAGGTTTGTTCTTAAGTTGAATTTGTTTGCAAGTCGAACTGTATATTTTATCATTGTAATCCCAGACAGAACTTTTTTGGTCTCTGTGACAATTGGATTTAAAATATGTCGTGTTGTCATAAGAATCAGGATTAACACTGAAGCTTCATTACAGACACCAGGGATAACTGTTACAGCTGTTAATTGTAGCCTAGGACTAAAGTACAATAAATTACCAATATCCAGAGGTCCGTTTGTAACAAAGGGGCATATTTAAGTCCAGTACTCTTAAGTAGGGGACAGTCTGTATCTCCAAATAAAATTTTAGTATTATACAGATCAAGCTATACAGCCTCCAAATAAAACTTCCATCTAGTACAAAAATTGCTTTGTGGAGGATATGATAAAGGAATACAATGAATTCACACCAATATAGTGCAGTTTATATCTGATATCTGCCGACATGAAGGAGTACTCTGCAGGGTCCAGCTCCGGTGTGATGGGGATGTGATGGATATGTTCGCAGAGATGTTTCAGCTTCTTGCACAGAAGTTTAATGTTTTTTGGGGGGGTTGTAGTTCTTTGTCATGGGACTAAGATACATTGTCTCAGTCATTGGTTTGGAAGGCATTAGAGAAAGTATTCGGTAAGTGATATTGGGAGATGGTCCCAATGATGAAATCTATTTATGAATATATATACACTCACCGGCCACTTTATTAGGTACACCATGCTAGTAACGGGTTGGACCCCCTTTTGCCTTCAGAACTGCCTCAATTCTTCGTGGTATAGATTTAACAAGGTGCTAGAAGCATTCCTCAGAGATTTTGGTCCATATTGACATGATGGCATCACACAGTTGCCGCAGATTTGTCAGCTGCACATCCATGATGTGAATCTCCAGTTCCACCACATCCCAAAAATGCTCTATTGGATTGAGATCTGGTGACTGTGGAGGCCATTTGAGTACAGTGAACTCATTGTCATGTTCAAGAAACCAGTCTGAGATGATTCCAGCTTTATGACATGGCGCATTATCCTGCTGAAAGTAGCCATCAGATGTTGGGTACATTGTGGTCATAAAGGGATGGACATGGTCAGCAACAATACTCAGGTAGGCTGTGGCTGGCAACGATGCTCAATTGGTACCAAGGGGTCGAAAGAGTGCCAAGAAAAATATTCCCACACCAATGACACCACCAGCCTGAACCGTTGATACAGGCAGGATGGATCCATGCTTTCATGTTGTGACGCCAAATTCTGACCCTACCATCCAAATGTCGCAGCAGAAATCGGGATATCAGACCAGGCAACGTTTTTCCAATCTTTTCTGTCCAATTTCGATGAGCTTGTGCAAATTGTAGCCTCAGTTCCTGTTCTTAGCTGAAAGGAGAGTGGCACCCGTGTGGTCTTCTGCGTGTAGCCCATCTGCCTTAAAGTTCGACGTACGTGCTTCAGAGATGCTCTTCTGCCTACCTTGGTTGTAACTGGTGGCGATTTGAGTCACTGTTGCCTTTCATCAGCTCGAACCAGTCTGCCCATTCTCCTCTGACCTCTGGCATCAACAAGACATTTCCCCCACAGAACTGCCGCTCACGGAGTTTTTCTTTTTATACCATTCTCTGAAACCCTAGAGATAGTTGGCGGTGAAAATCCCGTAGATCAGCAGTTTCTGAAATCTCAGACCAGGCCTTCTGGCACCAACAACCATGCCACGTTCAAAGGCACTCAAATCACCTTTTCCCCATACTGATGCTCGGTTTGAACTGCAGGAGATTGTCTTGACCATGTCTAATGCCTAAATGCATGAGTTGCCGCCTGTGTGGCTGATTAAATTAAGGTAACGAGCAGTTAACAGGTGTACCTAATAAGTGGCCGGTTGAGTGTATATATAGTAGTGAAAATAGGCAGCACTCCAGGGTATAGTGAAAAACGGGTTCTTTATTCCATGTTAAAGTACATTAAAGTACAGTAGCGACGTTCGGTCCAGGGAGCCTTTTTCAAGCCCTCCCTGGAGCCGAAACGTGTGCTACTGTACTTTAATGTACTTTAACATGGAATAAAGAACACCATTTTTCACTGAATACCCTGGAGTGCTGCCTATTTTCAACTACTAATTTTGAGGACTGAAGCCTGGTTCTGAGAGCCTGCACCACCACCATTTTCTTTGGATGTGCTGTGGACTTTCCCTACGTGTATATATATATATTTATATAAATATATATATATATATATATATATATATATACACATATACATTATATTTAAAGGAAATCTACCATCAAAATCAAGCATGATGCATGATAAATCAGGGACACTTCCTCAATGATCAAGGCGCAGTAATCTATTTAGATTTGTTATCCAAATAAAATCTAAAATCAACTTTCTAACCCTTTAATAACTTGCCCCTTTTTTGTTGTAGCATTTCTGTTTTTCACTCCTCATTTTCAAAAATCTATATTTTTTTACATTCTTCTATATGCATGTCTGTTTTGCAGACATTTCCGTCATTAAAGTCAAAGAAGGTGGCATCATTGTCCATTATATCAGTGATGCTTCACTAGTGCAATGTTACAAGATGTAGACTTTGAAGAGATATCTGTACATGATACATTATGCACTTTTTCATTTCAATTATTTTATACTTGCATTATCAGGTTCTGTTCAAAACTCTAAGGATCATCAAGTATTAAAAAATATTGCAGATTGATTTACATCCTGAAATTCCTTTGGAAAGTTTACAGTATTTGCATTCGCTTGTCAGCAACTTACAGCTGTCAATTTCTCAGCATGTGTTCTCTTACTTGAAGAAACTCGTCTCCCGCAGCTGGAAGCTGCGTCCTTTCATAATATATTCAGTACATCAGATCCAAACAAAAAATGGTTTTGTATAATTGAAATAACTTTATAATTTAACTTTACAGAGACAGGCCTCCAAAGCTTGGACATGTGGTTTTCCGATGCATATCAAGATGCCTCACTAATTTTTATCCTTATTACTGGTTGAATAATTTTCACATTTTATAAAATAATAAAACCTAAATTATAACATTAATGAAATATAGTTTCAAGTATTCTTTTTACAGTCATCTTGACATATTAAACATAGACAACTTAACTTAAGTGATTTCAGAGTGAAATTTCAATATTATACTAATTTTTTGGAATAATTATACTATCATTTTGTTTTTACTTAAAGGAATTCTACAATATGTTTTTATTCATTATGAACCAAACATACTTTGAGAATGCTGTAGAGACACTGATGCAGAAACATATCTTGTTTAACCCCTGAACCAAGTGAATTACTTCCAAATACACAGGAACTGCCTGAACTGTACAGACAGGACTAATCAACCTGAGCTGGATGACTCATACACAGCAGCTGGGGGATGGTGCAGTGTTTTGAATACTTCTGCCTGTCATGGACAACACAGTGATTACGTATTCTTAGTTTATGCTGGGCAGGAAATGGCTGAATCATTGCCTAATTACGGTAAGAGGAGAGCGCCGGGGCAGCCACAGGAGTGACAGAGCCTCATATCTATATTTATAATTGTTTTTTCAGCAATCAATCAGTTCAGGTATTAAACAAGATAGGTTTTTGCATCAGTGTAGCTAAAGTATTCTTAAGGTATGTTTGGTTCATAATGCATAAAGGTAAATGGTAGATTTCCTATAAGTTGTGTACTTAGACTGACACTTCCTAAAGTAGAACCGTTTCTGTATAAGATCACGCTAATGTGCAGCTATGAGACCATTCTGTTATAACTTGTGTGTCCTCAGAGTATATCATTGTCCCTTCCTGTGCGCCATCCACACTGTAGAACACCTCTTTCTTGTGGCCCATACATAGTATAAAGACCCTTTCCTGGGCACCCCTCCTACACTAAACAATGCCTCTCCGTGGTCTTCCTTAAAATGCCCTCAATGTGGATTTGGAATAATACTCAAAAATGGAAAAACAAATGAAACTTCAGTCGAAATGCCTAAGACAAGGACATAAGACCTCCCTAAGATGGCTGGGCATCCTGATCGATGCTCTTGCAACACCCCTGCCAATGTATAGGCAAGGTGGTAGTTGTGTATAGTGCCCTCTCCATGTCAGGAGCTGTTAGGGAGACTGGTCACCTCTCTAGGAGGACTCTAAGTACAGGAGATGTTATTGTCCAATTATGTTCTTGTAAGACAAGCTGGAAGCAGATTGGAGAAGTGCTACCACCTGACCAGGGGAGTATATAAACCCCTGCTGGGTGAGAGCACATGGTCTTGGATTCCAGCCATAAGATAGAGAAGCAGGTCCAGTGTGCAGCTCCTTGCAGAGCTTGCAGAAATCAGCTGTTATCATTCGGCTGTTGCCTGCTCTTGAATAAAGAACTGTAAGTTCATTTGCACAACTTTGCCTCTGTCTGATCCCTGGATATGACTGCTTACCACCACAGGCTTCCCCATCCATCACCCAGGAATTTATCCTACAGACACCTCAGGAGTTGCCCCAGGGAGAAACCACTGCATCAGCCTCTCCCTCTATATTTTTTTCACACACCACCTGCTGGAGACCTGCCAGGCTGTAGGTCAGCCCTCCGGTCCCCATACCAAGCACCATGACCACAGCGTGCCCAAATCCGCAATAGCCAGCCACTCCGGTATTCTGGACCCCCTGGTGGGAGATGTTGCACTCTCATGAAAGATCTTTTCCCATACATGGATCAGTCAACTCCTAGACAGTCTGTGGTGCAACAGGGCATTGGTGGATGGAATAAAAACATGGTGTACCAGATGTGCTTGATTGGATTATGGTATGGGAAATGGGCAATACATTCCATTGTATCAGTGCTTTCATCATACAGGACCCACTACAACACTACAACCACATAAGGCCTAGCATTGTCATACATCGGAACACATGGACCACTGCACTTGCATGTGCTCTCACAGTGGGTCTAAGCATCTAAGCCCACTACCTCTGGCTAGCACAATGGAGGGATGTGCAGCCCTCCAAAGAAATACCTCCCCACACCATTACTGGCCCATTGCCAAACCGGTCATACTGAAGGATATTGCAAGCAGCAGTATGTTCTCCACGGCATCTCTAGACTCAGATATGGCAATGTTAGAATAATATTATTTTCCCCTTGTTTGTACTATTTGAATTGGAATTTACAGGTTTCTTACTGTTTTGTTTGCTAGACAAAAATGCAGCACTCTTTGAATAAAAAAGTAATTTTTAGATTTTTATTCTATGTAGAAAAAAGAAAATAAAATAATAAAGAACAAAATAAATTAAAGATCTTGTAAGATTCTTTAAGTCCTATAAGGTGTGATTTGCAGTCTCCATGGATCTGACATGGAATATAACAAGTCTCTGAAAATGCCATTGACAAACTCCTGAAATACTGCTGGAGCATTAAAGAGTCCAAACAAAGATACTCAAAGGGTCAGATTTACTTACCCGGTCCTGTCGCGATCCCGTGGTGCGTTGTCCGACGAGGATTCGTGTCTACCACGATTCACTAAGATCGTGCGCCCAAGTTCCTACATGTGTCGCTTCCCCGCCGAGGTCCGCCGGAGTTCACCTTCTTCTTCCCGGTGCTTGCAACACATTTCTAAATGTTAAATCCCACGCGTTGTCCGAATCCATCTGGTTGTCCGACGGCCTGCCCCCCGATTCTGTCGCGTGCCAGCCGATGCGCCAAAATCCGATTGCGTGCGCCAAAATCCCTGGGCAATTCGGCGCAAAACAGAAATCGTCGGGAAACCCGACGAAAATGCACCCCGCGGACCCTTAGTAAATGAGCACCAAAGTGTCCATCACGAGTTTTGGTAGGTAGTCGAAAAGTTGCGTGATCAGCGGCAATGGGTAGCTGTACTTTATGGTAATTTTGTTAAGGCCGCAATAGTTTATGCATGGACAGAACAACTCTTCCTTTTTGCCCACAAAGAAGAATCCTGCAACGGCAGGAGAAGAGGATTTGCGTATGAACTCCCTCAGCAGGTTCTCCTTCACAAAGGCCGAGATAGCTGCAGTTTCAGGCACTAAAAGTGGATAAACGTGACCCTGTGGAGGAGACATGCCGGGCAATAGGTCTATGGGGCAGTTGTAGGGACGGTGTGGAGGCAGAGTCTCCGCTTGCTTCTCTGAGAAGACATCAGAAGTCCATATATGGAGCTGGGAGACCCACCACAACGGAGAATGGACACGGGACAAGGTACAACAAAGCAGTTTAACTGGCATTCTGGTCCCCAGTGGAGAACTTCATTGCCAGATAAGCTCAGGAGCATGTCTTTGCAACCATGGGAGGCCCAGTAGAACAGAAGATGTGGACCGGGGAAGGACATAAAAGGACAGTCTCTCCTTATGCAAGGCCCCAACTTGCAGGCATAGAGGCTCTGTGCAAAACTGGACTGAATTGCTGAAAACCTGCCCACTGACAGAAGTAAGGACCACAAAAAACCATGGGGAAATGATGCTGGGAGACCAGGCCAGCATCCACAAAGTTCCCTAAAGAAACAGAGTCCAGGAAGGCTGAAGCTAGAACTGGACCACTTTCTTCTCACCTAGGGGCACTTCTCCCAGGAAACCTAGGTGCGTGCGTTTCCCACACCTTGAGGACAAACAGGACACATCTGAAGAAAGTGCTCCAGACTAGCACAATAGAGACTTTGATTCTCCAGTCTTCGTCGGGAACTCTCTTGAGTAGACAACCGAGATCTATCTACCAGCATCGGTTCCTCTGCTGCTGACACGCCAGGTGGATGAAGTGGTCTTTGGAAGGCAGGAGCCAGACGGGGCAGACGTGGGATCTTGACTTGCACTTGATCGAGATGCTGCTCCTCAGAACACTCAGTAAACCGGATGTCAATCTGAGTGGCCAGAGAGATGAGACCACTCAGGGTAGATGGCAGGTCATGTGCAGACAGTGTTTCTTTAATTGGTCCAGAAAGTCCCTTTTTAAATGTTGCGACCAGGGCTGCTTCATTCCAGGTTAGCTCAGAAGCCAGGGTACTGAACTGAACAGCATAATCACTGACAGATGTGTCCCCTTGACGCAGGTTCAGCAGTGCGGTCTCAGCAGTAGACGCCTGTGCAAGTTCCTCAAAGACAGACTGGAACTCAGTGAAGAAGGAGGTTATTTTAGCAGTGACCAGGTCTTTTCAGTCCCAGAGGGGAGTAGCCCATGCCAGCGCCTTCCTGGAGAGGTGGCTGATGATGAAATCCACCTTAGACCATTCTGTGGCGAACTGTGTCAGCATAAGTTCAAGGAGCATTAGGTGATAAAGCCCCTGCACAACTTGGGGTCCACATCATACTTAGATGGCATGGAGAGTCTCAGCTTTTTTTGTACAGATGGTAGACGAACTGGATTAGCAGGAGGAGCTGCAGGAACTTGACGCTGCTGCCGCTCCACAGCCGTGACTTTGCCCGCTGGGGGTGACCAATGGGAAGTACAAAGACATATAGCAGAACAGTATTTGGGCACAGGCATAAGGTCAGGACAGACAGCACGGGATCAGAGTTGGGGACATAGCGGAAGGTCAGGACAGGCAGCACGGGATTTGAGTCAAAAAACGGATCCGGGCTCACAACAGGAAATCACATTACAATCGATTGTATTGACAAAGCTAACATAATTCTGCTCCAATTGCCTCTGGGAATCATTCCTCAACGTATTTTGGTCACCATTAAGTAACTTTTTTAGCCCATAGCAACGATGTCCCTCATATCTATCTATCTTCCCGAGTTTAGTATCTATCTATTCTATATATATTTTTTATCCATCTATTCTATATATCTATTCTATCTATTTTATCCATCTATAAAGAGCCTCAGTGGGCTCCTTTGCACCTTTGCAGTGAACTCACATGGCGGCATTAAAAATCAAGAAACTAAAACAGTCTCCTGTTCCCAAAAATATTCCCCAGTTTATCATACCAAACAGCCCCCTCATGGTTATTTTATTCAAAGCCCCCCTGACCCCACATGGATTAATGGATTATTATTAACAGCCCCCTCACCCTAATGGATTCCTCATGTACAGCCTTGTGTGTGCCACCCTGCCAGCTCTGGGCCCCGGCACTTGCCCACTTTTGCCTAGTGCTATTGTTGGCTCTGCATCTATTTTATTCATCTATTTCATCCATCTATTCTATCTATCCTAAACTGCAGAGCAACACATGTGGCAGATTGGAGACTTGGAAAGGCATAGAGCACATTATTACTGCTCCCTCTCTCCTGTCTGCCATTTCCTGCTGCTGAGTGTAAGGTGAAGGGGAAACTCTGCTAGAACTACAGCTTCTGATGGATTATTTGTTTATATACTGGTGTAGGGAAAGCTAAGGGTCTATAGGGAAAAATTATTATTACATTAATTAGGGCTCCTGGAAGCACATGACTGAGTGCTGGGAGCAGCATGTGGGGCTAACATGTACATTCTTAGGATGCTTTCATGCTAAATGTATGCTCGGCTGGCCATTGGTACAATTAGTACTTGTGTACATTATGCTCTTCTGTACTTTATTATTGCCAGATAGGATGTAGTGCTGAACAGCACAGAGTGAGCATTCCCACTCACTCCCACTCTCAGCATTGTAACTGAGCGCTGTGGCTCCTCCCATTGTTGCGACGCCAGAATGGGCATGGTTATTTTCCAGGATGGGTGCATTAGTGCATGCACGATATGTTCAGCGTGCATGCTACTGCTGACAGCTCCAGCACCACCCCACTGTGATGATAGGGCTATCTTCCTTCCCGCATGGCTGTACCTAATCCTAAGGAGGTGGTGAAATTAAACCCATTCTTTCCTCTTTTAAGCTACATTTTTTACTTATTTAGGTGCTTTTCTATCAAGGACAATTACCTATTTTTTGTAGCTATTATTAATAACTCATATCTGTTGCTGCTAGTCACAATACAGTGGAGGTTTGATTCCAACTGGTGACAACCTCTCCATGTGTCCATTGGCTTCCTTGTGAATATTCTCTGAATAAAAGTAAAGTAAAGTTGAGTAAAGGTTATGTTTTATTTATATTTTCACCATTGCTTGCCCTGTATCTGAGTTTGTATGGTAAGTGGTACCTGTAGGCCAGGGGTTACCCTAATTGTGCTAAAATACTTCTCCTAATTTATACTGAATCTTGTGTTTTTTTGGGTATAGGAAACACCCAGGTAATGTCCACATTAAGGGCTGTATTATAGGGAGTGCTCCCGGGGCGCATGCCCTGGGGCTCCCACCAATTAAGTCATAAGGGGGGCCCCCAACACCAATGTCCGATGGTCAACCCACAGCTGGAAGCTATGTCCAGCGGCAGTGCCACTTAGTGGGAAGTGCTCCCTTCCCCTGACTCCAAGAAGTGACAGTGATTCATTGGCTCTTTCAGTGAAAGTGTGCCCGCACAGCACACCCAGCCCACCCTTACTCAATCGCATTCTGCATGCAGAGCGATGCCTGATCCGCCCCCACCACCATTAGTGATGAACCACTTGCTAGCCAAGTCCAAGTCCTAGCATGCATGTGGGACTGGCATGGTGCCTGGGACTAGTGGTCAGTACTACTGCCACTGCAATTGTTCCAGCTAGGTTAGCAGCTAGGCTATCGTGTAAGTAGGAGAACGTTTATAATATTAATGCTAATTTAGAATAGTAATGTGTACCCCTGTATAGGCTACATTAAGTGGGAGTTCGCACCAGATTTTGCACCCTGGGGCCTCTGACTTAATCTGACCCTGTCCTTACAGATCCTAATGTCCTCATTAGATTTCTATAGAAATATAATGATGCTACTTTATTGTTTTCCAATGCTGTGTATATGGTATTTAAGGTCTAAGTACTATTGTTGTAAAGGTGTGTCTCAGGAATGAGATACTGGGTGTGTAAGGGGGACAATTAATTCTGTTTTTAATACTAACATAATTCAATATAAACATAGAGCTATCTTCCAGACTTGTAAGTTAGTGATCTCCTGGCTTTCTATCATCATAACTTCTTTACTAGCGTTCAAAGTGCCTTTTATGAAGAGGATATTGCCTGCTAGCTCATCTCCAGTGCTGCTTTTCCTTCTGTAACTAGAACCAGGAGGTTATTATTGGTATTATTAGTATTATTATTATCATATGAATTCTATGGCATACATTTGAAACAGGGTTCGCATACATTGCATTAAAACAAGCTCAAATAAATACAAAAGAGGCAAAACTAACTGAACTGTCAGGTTAGACTTAAAGGTTTGGAAGGTGGGGATCAGTCTACTACAGAGTTACAAAGAGTCACAAATGGTTGTGATAAGAGCAGGTAATAGAGGACCTGAGCAGAAGGTCTTGTAAATATATATATATTGAGGGGATAGGTTGTGTGTAGCTTTGTAAGTCATGGTTTATTAAATGGAAGCTGTTGTGGAAGGAGTAGCCAGCAGAGAAACATGCGTTCATCGTCAAAACAGAGGAAACTGTTTTAGGTTATGCAGTGACCCAACCAACATAATGCATACTACAGAATAGATAATGATTAGTCTTGTAAGGATTTTTCCATTTTTTTGATTTTCCGCCTTACAGAAGCCAAACCTTTTTTTTCAGATCACAGAGCCATATGAGGACTTGCCTACAGTACAAATGTACTGGAAAGCTAAAAGAAATTGCAAATGCAAAAAAATTGACAAAAAAATTAATTACACCATTTTGTTACATGATTTTGTTTTTAAATCATTTATTTTATAGTTTATCTTTGGTTCAGAACAATCACAGATATACTACAAAACTTTGAGATGTCATTTTTGCAGCACCATCTGACATTTTCATCTATACCAGTGGTGGTGAACCTATGACACTGGTGCCAGAGGTGGCACTCAGAGCCCTCTCTATGGCACCCGAGCCATCACCCCAGCACAGAGTTCGCCAGACAGGACTCAAGGCCTCTTGCAGTTCCAGGCAGCCCAGAACCCTAAAAGGAAGCTACAATGATAATCCAAACTTCTTCTTCTTTCTACTGTATTGGTGTCCTCAGGTGCCTATAAACTTTAAACCTGTGACAGAGCAGGGAGTAATAAGTTACTGCTTGAATTGACGCATTGGCACTTTTTGAAAAATATGTGGGTTTTGGCTGTAGTTTGGGCACTCTGTGCCTAGAAGGTTTGCCAGCACTGATCTATACCATTTTGGTAACTGAACTATATTTTAATCCCTAAATATACTTGTAAATAAAATCAATTTATGAATAGTAAAATGGCCAATAAAAAGTGATACAGACATCTGAATAAGACACTTACTGTATGGGATAATTAGGGTCTTATTTCTATTTTTAGATATTTTTGGCCATTTGGAAACCTAATGTGTCTAGGAGTTTTTGTTTATTTGTGTGTTCTAGGGGAAATTGGGTGATTTTAAATAATTTTTAGACCTTGTAAGGTTAAATAGGTACTATTTATTGACTTGCCATGGAGCTTCTCAGAGATTCTTGGTTGTCATTATCATGTAAGTGATCTCTGCCACCTAAATGACGGCACAAATACTGCACGAATACGGCCCAAGGACAGTGATTGTAGGCAAGATGGTGATGCCCATGTTCCACTGCAATTCAGATGCCCCGATCAGCTTAACAGTCACTTTGTAAAAGCTGCAACCTATGAGAATTTATTCTGAGGCGGTGACAAAAAAGATACATATGCAGAAATGTATATGTAAATGTAGAAGTGAAGTACATTAACCTTGTTAAAGTACAAAATCCCTTATATGTTTTGTATTTGTTTCTCTGGTGTTGGGGGAATTTTTTTTACAATGGAGCAAAGCTCATAACCCTGTGAAGAATGTTCTTGTGACATAACTATTTTCTCGATAGCTTTGGGAACATCTAGGAATAATTGCTGATTCTGAAGAAAACGTCTATAAAACTTTCCTCTGATTAAGAGATGTTTGGAGCACATGTGACAGGCACTTGTTCTCCCTACACAGGAAGTGCCTGTGCAATCACACTATAAAACAAAAATATATGAAATAGACAAATTCAGGGAAGTTTCTAGGCTATACATCCAACAGGGTGGGTTTCAGAAAAGTGTCTCCATCACATACTGCTTACAATATGAATAATCTACATAACATACTCCAGAACCTCCTACTACACAGCTGAGCTGCTGCAGAACTTTCTAATAAATACCTCGGCTGCTAAAGAACGTTCTAATACACACATCACTTATCTCCTTCCTTCATATTGATTTGGTGTGGAAACAATACAGGTGCAGGCATTGTAACGAGTGCATCTCATTTGTCTCTGGCATAAAATCAGGGACTTCCCATTTCTTTACATTGCACTATTTTATATAACTTATTAAGGTAACTCATCATAATTCAATGGTTTGTGTACACATTGCACATAAAGAGGCAAAATCAATATGTTTAAATCTCATGCCCATTTATCTTTTAGCACGTATCTTGCTGCCCTTTATGTATAACCATGTATATTTAAACATGAATATAAAGAAATACACAAATAAACGTTTGCTCACTGCACAGGTGCCGAGGAAGCAAGGGGGAAGGTGAGACAGTGTAACATCCTGTAAAGCCAGATCAAAGAGAGGCTAGGGTAAACCCTCAGACTCATTAGCATAATTTTAGAAGTTGCTTTTAGAAGGAAGGAGGCCAAAGAAGATTGCAACCAGTGCATAGTTCTACGAGTAAAAGTCCCTAGTTTATCCATGCTTGATTTTTATGGTATTTTTTTTCTATATAAGATTATATTTACACTGCTGTGTACATTGATTTCAGTGCACATAGACAGACACATATGTACAAACATACATATGACACAGTAATACTGCATACACACACACTTCTAAAAAGTCTTCTAAATAGTTACAAACTCCCACAGGACATAAATGAAAGGGATATGCAGACACTGGGGCAAAGGAAACACAAAAGGTTTCTGCATCCCGTGCTGTGATCCCTGCAGACATTAGAATTGTGAGCCCCTCCCCTTCCTCACTGACCCGACTGCTGCAGGAAAGAGAGAGGCACTGTTCCACCAGTGATTGTGTATGTCCCTTCTCTATCCTGTGCCAACCCATAGCTGGCTATGGGTGGGTTGCATTCCCCATATGGAGGTAGAAATGGCTGCATCTGTTCCACATATTTGTGGGTTTACTTTGCATACATTCAGTACATATCAGGTCATGCCCCGATTTTATCTAAACAATGCATCCCTGTCAGGTTAGTAGTGCAGGTTGCTCTGTGTCTAACACAAAATAGAAATTTAGAGCAAGGCATGTTACAAAGTTTGTAATTGCCCAAATTGTTTGAATTTAGCTTAGGAAAACTTGGATAGGGGTTTAATTCAAAGATGTGGCTGAATCTGTGATGTACATGAACTGTATCTTACATAATGCCGTGAGCTATAAAATACAATGTATTTGCATCTTAAGAAAACTTTACAGAACTTTACTTCTGTTTGCTTAGTGTTCTCACCTTGTAAAGGGAAATTTACAAGCACTATGTCCATATTTTACATGTGGGTCATATGGCCAAGCTTCACCTACTATATACCACCCTCTCTATAAACATTTGTCTCTATAATAAACTTATGTTTGCACTGAAATAAAACCACTCCATTAACCGTTTATAGCACTGCCTCCTGCACACTGAAAGGAATAACCCATGTCTAAGACTCAATTATACCAGGGTGTTATGGGGTATTGATGACAATGTGTTTCGAAAGTAATATCTCTATTCAAATCCTACCATTAATAAAAAAAATAAAGGGATGGGATAATATTATAACAATGCATAGAAAGAGCAAATTCATAGAAAAGGCCAGTACCTTCTGTGATAAAATAGTTATACATAACTGTTATAGTGATATAGTGGTATGGGATGTGGGGTTTTACATTGTTAAACTAGTCTAGATATTTTAGGGTACAAAATGAACAATTTTTTCCAAAAAGCTTCAAAGCTTTATGACTGGATTTTATTCATTCATGATCAGGTAGCAAACTATAGTACAGGCCGGGAAATATTAAAGTTTCTAGTGGCTGTCCCTGTCAACTTATTATAAACTATAACATAGCAAAAATGAAAGGTTAGACAATGGTCTAATTCTTACAAAATAGAAGGCTGTGAAAGCTGACCACATTCAAAACATGAAAGCCACTATCAAAGTCAAATTTGTTACATATTTCTGGGACCCCAGTGACCATCAGAATGAGGGGCTAGTGAACATTTATTATTACTAGACAGAGATCTTGTTACGTAGAAGAGGAACAGAGCAGTGGTCAAACATGTGCACCACACTCTATTTACATTGGGTCATTCAATCTCATGCATCTCAATGACCTATAGTTGTCGCCTATCTTGTGCAAAGAATATGAGTTACTTGTTTCACCCACTACTTTGTTTCTTTCCTGTGTTAAAAAGGTTTAAAAATGTGCTGAATGAATAGTGTCAAAGTGTGTAAAGACAATCCCCCCAAAACTGGAAGCACCCAGTTGTATATTTATACATACATTTCTAGGAGGAATAAACGCTCAAAGTTGAAAGCCCATATCATCAAATAATGTAACAATTAAATTTAGACTGTGACCATAATAAATATATTTTATTTAAACCAAGTAGTTCAGCTGACTACGGATTTTCAACATTTACTGTTTATCTGCCATTTGTTTATTTCAGAATTATTCATTAAACTGCCAGATAATCTGTTGGAGACAAAAAACAAGTTTCCATTAGTTTTAGGCAGCCCTAAATGGAAGTGTAACTTTGAAGCTGCTAGGTCCATAAGCAAAATCTGTACTAGCCCCCCAACTACAGTCGGTCCCCTACTTAAGGACACCCGACTTACAGACGACCCCTAGTTACAGACGGACCCCTCTGTCCCCTGTGACCTCTGATGAAGCTCTCTGAATAATTTACTTTAGTCCCAGACTGCAATGATCAGCTGTAAGGAGTCTGTAATGAAGTTTTATTGATAATTCTTGGTCCCATTACAGCAAAAAAATTTTAAACTCCAATTGTCACTGGGACAAAAAAAATGTGTGTAGAACTTATAAAATATGCAGTTTCGACTTACATACAAATTCGACTTACATACAAATTCAACTTAAGAACAAACCTCCGAAACCTATCTTGTACATAACCCGGGGACTGCCTGTATATAATAGTCTATACTACTGGTTTCTATGTATGTGTAAAAGATCCCGAATGGGCCCTTAGAAGCTCAAGTTATAATCACAGGCTCTTTCTGGACTGGATATAGTGATCTTAGGCTTTGAAGAGGAAACTCCTCACACTTTTGTCCTGACATTCCATCTAGAAGAGATTTAGAACTTTTAACATGCTAAATGCTAAAACCAACATTTGTTGACTGACATATGTCAACATTTTAGAATTCAATGATCCTCTGTGTTCTACGTATTGTATATGCCTGTACATCTATTATTATGTGTACAGGCGGTCCCCTACTTAAGAACACCCGACTTACATACGACCCCTAGTTACAAACGGACCTCTGGATATTGGTAATTTATTGTGCTTTAGACCTAGTCTATAATAATGAGCTGTAACAGTTATCAAAGGTGTCTGCAATGAAGCTTTAGTGTTAATCCTGGTTCTTATGACAACCCAACATTTTTAAAATCCAATTGTCACAGAGACCAAAAAAGTTCTGGCTGGGATTGCAATGATAAAATATACAGTTCCGACTTACATACAAATTCAACTTAAGAACAAACCTACAGACCCTATCTTGTATGTAACCCGGGGACTGCCTGTATATATAACCATTAACTATTCTGACTAATATACAGAGGTATACAAAGATTTCATATTTGTATATTTTAAGTATTTTTAAAATACCTGTCTTACATATTCATTATGTGATAGGCATTCATGATCTATTTCACCTTTATTGAATATTTGACTACACATGTGTAACACTGAACATCATGACAGGCTTAACCCCTTAACCAGACATGATAACTCAGTGTGTATTATGAGTGAATAGAGGGAACTGCTCATTTTCTCTGATAACTAAATGAGTTAACTCGCTCTTGTTAACCAGTTCTGCATCTGTTTACACATACGACATAGTAAAGACATGTGATTGCCTAAAATTTTGTTATCAAAGTTGTGATAAACATAAAATAAATGAAAAAAATATAATAGTACATAGTACATGCAAAGTAAATAACTCTCCTTGACATGTCTTCGACCCATATCATCTTAATGGGATTATCCTCTCAGACACACATGAGCTCTGCTGCCTTCACATTGAATGTGTAGGTGTTTAGCTGGTAGTGTGTTTATATATTGTAGAAAGTACTAGTTGTGACAGATATTGATGTCTGGGTCACACAGGAGATTTCAGTCTATTTTAAAATACCGGAAAAATACAAGTATTTGATATTTGTACGTGCCATGCTCTACAATAATACCTTCACACTGCCTGGCAGCTTATCTTCTAAAGGAGCAACCACATTTCAAAGGAAGAACTTAATCCCAGATTATATATCCGTGTGTATTGTACATGACCTGTTTGAACTGCTTGGTATGTAGGCTAGGCTAAAAAGGAAACAATAGCAAGCATAACTATTAAAACAATAGCTAACAAATCAATATTTTACTCACCTCTGTCACATTTCCAACATTAACTAATTTCTTAGACTGCGCCACAAATCCCAATACTCCAGTATCCAAAGGGAAAACTATTTCACAGTCTGGTGGCACCAAACAGTCTTCTATGACAGCATCCTTATTGACATTAAAGAGTCTAGTGGCTAGTTCCGCGGTACCATTCCTTATGCGGTACATAAACAAACTCATACGATCCGCTTGAATGATAAAGGACATCCTCTTGAGTACATTGAACACACATTTTTCAATATTGAGATTGGAATCCTGGAATCCTCTAATGAGGTCAAAGACTATTTCACTTTCTTCCACGCTGCTCAGGGGATGAAATGAAGAGAAATCCACATTGGTGTTGTCGGAGCTCAGAAGCTCAAATATAATTCCAGGTCGAAATTTATTGTCGTAGTAATCTTTGGCAAAAGTTGGGTTGGAGTCTAAATACTTCTCCACTGCCTCCTCTGTCAGTGCACTCATGTTGAGCACAGTACTTACGGATCAGACTGCACCTTCCCAGGAATGCCTCTGAATCCAGCGGAGATAGTTTAAAGCATGAAGATAAAAAAAATGTAAAATTATGGAAACCCAGGGAAATTCAGATATCCCCTGGGTATTTCTCCTTCAGGGGGACAGAAGGAGCTCATGCCATCTCCCTGCTCTGAGCTGTAAGCCTGATTTGGACGCATTCGTGTAAGATGATTCTTAGCAAGGCCAGCATTATTCTGCTAATAGTGAAGGTGAAATAGGGATTACCCTGATCATTTTAAATGGTCACATGATGTTTCTGTAATCCAGTAACCAATCACATTAAAGGCTGAAGACAATTGCCAGTGATACTCAGTCCATTTTGGTTGGCAGATTAAGAGTGTGTAAAGGGAGGCAACATGTTGGAAAAACACAAATGAAAGTGGGATCTTGCATTTACATAAATGAAAGATTTTTACTTGAAGGAGATTAATCATCAGAAAATGGTATATAATGAAAATAAAATCATTATTGACATTTTTTTAAAATGTATTTCTATGTAAACATACACAGCTTGTAATATTTCATTTTCATACAGGACACGATTAGCTGATATTTCCTGCAGAATATGAAAACAGAATCTCATGTTTTTTAGGTGTTGTATCAGCCAAAATAGCATAGGATATTAGCGTGTTACAGTATCCAATTAAAGAGTAAGTCAGTGTTGGACTGGCCCTCCAGAACACCAGACAATTGTCCAGACAGCCAGGGCCCTAACCCAATACCGGGTTCCTGGCTCAGGTTATAGCACAATTCTTTGCTGGACCTGGCTTAGAATTAATGCAGGCTCAGGCTTCTGAGTATATCTCAACAAGCTGGGCTGGCGCATCTTGATACCCCACTAAGGGTATCTGTGCACACAAAGGCAATTTTATCTACACAAAGGAAGTAATTTATCTTTAGGCCGGCTCCTCGCGACAATTCTATGTCTGTCTTTGGAGTGACTATGTGGCTTTGGCCCTTTATAAATCTGTTGTTAATGTCTTATGCTATTTGGGTTGTTTGCGAAAGTTGCATAAAAAGTCGCAAAATAATATCAAAAGTTGCAGGACATATACCATAATAGGGACTATCATCAATTTGTGCCTAAAACTGCACCTAAATGGAAAGTCCCAATTCATGATATCTGTTCTATTGTAAAAGTTAGTCTATGCAAATAATGAATGTGGTATAAGCAGGGTCTATGTCAAAGGGACTTTGCACTGTCCTATGTTCATTTGGCGCAACGGAAAGTTGCAAAACAGCATTTGTACCACAACTGCACCAAAACAACATCAAACAAATTAAAAAAAAAGATATCTCACTCCCCCAAATATTCCATAATTTGAAGTAAGTAATGCAACACAATAAATGTCCATTTTACACAACAGAAAGCATACTCTCCGACACTTATTTTACAAAAGACACTTTCCCTCAAAATCCCAACATATTTTAAGCTTTTCAAGACTGGAGTTAACAGCCATCAAACAACCTCTTTTCCCAGGAAACCCCCCGGCTGAATCGTCACTACTTCAAGGATCCAATGTGCAGATTCTACTCAGCCCTTCCCCTGCTCCTCTTGACTTTTTAGCTCACAGCACAATCCTTGGTGGACAAAGGCCGACTACTTATTAAGGTAGCTCATGCAAGGTTTTTAAGGCAGCTCATGCAAACTCATCACACACTTTCCATCCAGTGCCGACCTAACATATCTCTTAACACTTTATTCAGTTTCAAAATGGGCCATTCACAAAATTCCTACATTTCTACATGTAAAGGAAATCTACCAGTCATTTTTGCCTGGCACTAGGTTTTACCCCACTACACTACTATTCCCATCAGGTCGGGTATGAAATATCCTTTCAAGTATTCCCTTTTTTATGTAAAATCAATCTTTTACCTTCAAAAAATTCTTCTCCAAAGTCAGACAAATATGACTCTTTTCACTATTTTTATGTGAGTGATTTAGTGATTGCAGGGGTAGTTTCACCCCTATCTTTGATTTTATACCACCTAGAAACCTGTTTTTTGTGTCATGTGAAATTTCCAATTCTTACCATAATTCAGATGAATTAGTCAAGAGCTAATTCACAATGCAACTGGGGGATCGGAAAAGGAGGGTTATCATTATCCATTCTGCCCCTAAATGATGCCTTATCAGAGTAATGGTGTATACCTCAGATACCTCTCAGATACCTCTCACCATTTCACCTAGTTTCAGAACCTTGGTAGCATAAGGTAGGATGGAACAGTGGATAACAGGCCCTTTCGAATACTACACACCACAGTGGTGGAGGAGTGTGTCATATGTTATGTAGGTTTTATTACTTTAAACATACTAAGGGGCATTTATCACGGCTTCTACACCAGTTTTGTGGCTTAGAATCCATAAAGAAGCTAAAGTTCCTTTTGTACCACCAAGAATTCTGACTTTTTATCCTCCAATGCCACTTCCATGCACACTAGCTATAGCCTGCGTCGGTATCAGGTTCTATGCCATGGACCTGGCATAGACTTAATATGGGCTCAGGTGTCTGCGTATCTGTTGCACAATCTTATATCTGGCACGATTCCTGCAGTGGAGGGAACAACAAGCTGGCCTGGAACATCTTAATAAATTCCCCCACTAAGGGTATCTACGCACGTTGCAGAATATCTGTGGGATTTACCCCAAGGGTAATATATTGCAGCCATTCTGCAACTATCAGAATCTAGCTGTGATCAGATGTCTGATGCCAGATTTTGCTGCACAGGACACTCCACCTTTGTATACACAGTCTCTTATTTGCTTTGGCCCATGAATTATGTTTTCAGTTTTTCATCATAAAAAACAAGTTAATAATTTGTAATACATTTAAATATGTGTAAACGGTTTTCTGCAACGTGTGGTATAAGACCCAGCTTTTATAATGATTTCTTCTTCTGGAGATAAATGTCTTGCAATCAATACATTTCCACAACAAACCAACTTGTGATATGCCAAACCATGACTTTTTAGTGGTTATCCGGTGGAGACATGTGTTCTGCAGCAACTGAAGTATTAATAACAAAATAAAAACACCCATATAAGCGAGGAGTACTCGTTTCATTATGCTGGTAGTCACTGTACTCTATATAACTCCTCCATGTTGGACAAATTTTTATATAAGAGCAACAGCCTATGCAGAGAAGACAGATTTCCACACTGTACTCTCACAAAAAATATCTGAATTTTATTCAATATCACATTAAAATGAGAACAGACATTTGCAATTACAAGTACATAAAAACATTGCAGTAAATTGCATGCATTCGCTATTGAATGTAAGGTTATAGGTTACTGTCATGAGATGGAAAGTGCATAAGATTGCAACTAAACATACATGCGAAATTTGAAGATAACAGTATATATACAGTTAGGGCCAGAAATATTTGGACAGTGACACAATTTTCGCGAGTTGGGCTCTGCATGCCACCACATTGGATTTGAAATGAAACCTCTACAACAGAATTCAAGTGCAGATTGTAACGTTTAATTTGAAGGGTTGAACAAAATTATCTGAAATGCATCCTCAATTGGGTTGAGATCTGGTTATTGACTTGGCCATTGCAGAATGTTCCACTTTTTTGCACTCATGAACTCCTGGGTAGCTTTGGCTGTATGCTTGGGGTCATTGTCCATCTGTACTATGAAGCGCCGTCCGATCAACTTTGCAGCATTTGGCTGAATCTGGGCTGAAAGTATATCCCAGTACACTTCAGAATTTATCCGGCTACTCTTGTCTGCTGTTATGTCATCAATAAACACAAGTGACCCAGTGCCATTGAAAGCCATGCATGCCCATGCCATCACGTTGCCTCCACCATGTTTTACAGAGGATGTGGTGTGCCTTGGATCATGTGCCGTTCCCTTTCTTCTCCAAACTTTTTTCTTCCCATCATTCTGGTACAGGTTGATCTTTGTCTCATCTGTCCATAGAATACTTTTCCAGAACTGAGCTGGCTTCTTGAGATGTTTTTCGGCAAATTTAACTCTGGCCTGTCTATTTTTGGAAATGATGAATGGTTTGCATCTAGATGTGAACCCTTTGTATTTACTTTCATGGAGTCTTCTCTTTACTGTTGACTTAGAGACAGATCCATCTACTTCACTGAGAGTGTTCTGGACTTCTGTTGATGTTGTGAACGGGTTCTTCTTCACCAAAGAAAGTATGTGGCGATCATCCACCACTGTTGTCATCCATGGACGCCCAGGCCTTTTTGAGTTCCCAAGCTCACCAGTCAATTCCTTTTTTCTCAGAATGTACCTGACTGTTGATTTTGCTACTCCAAGCATGTCTGCTATCTCTCTGATGGATTTTTTCCTTTTTTTCAGCCTCAGGATGTTCTGCTTCACCTCAATTGAGAGTTCCTTTGACCGCATGTTGTCTGGTCACAGCAACAGCTTCCAAATGCAAAACCACATACCTGGAATCAACCCCAGACCTTTTAACTACTTCAGAGTTAATTGCAGCCCTTAGAGTCCATTGTCCAATTACTTTTGGTCCCTTGAAAAAGAGGCGGCTATGCATTACAGAGCTATGATTCCTAAACCCTTTCTCCGATTTGGATGTGGAAACTCTCATATTGCAGCTGGGAGTGTGCACTTTCAGCCCATATTATATATATATATAATTGTATTTCTGAACATGTTTTTGTAAACAGCTAAAGTAACAAAACTTGTGTCACTGTCCAAATATTTCTGGCCCTAACTGTATACTCATACCATATCTATTTCCATCTAGTCTCTATCACCTATACCAGTGGTGGCGAACTTATGGCACGGGTGCCAGAGGTGGCACTCAGAGCCATTTCTGTGGGCACTCAGACCATCACCCCAGGACAGAGTTCACCAAATAGGACCAAATCCACCAAGTCCCAGGCAACTTAAGAGATGCTGCTCTCAGCGCTATTTTAAAGCAACATTTCATTGGCTGTTAGGAACTGCGGGAAAAGGGAGATGGTGTTGACAGAACTGCATTATCTTTGGTGTTCATCCTGCTGGACAAACCATTTTTCCTCTACAGAGAGACCCTGGAGAGAAGCTAAAACGGGAGTCTGAATTTGCTCTCCTTCTTTCAACTGTATTGGTGGCCTAAGGGGGGGGGGCAATACAATTGAAAGATGTGGAAGAACAGATAGCAATAAGTTACTGCTTAAAATGCCATGTTGGCACTTCACGGGAAAATAAGTGGATTTTGGTTGTAGTTTGGGCACTCTGTCTCCAAAAGGTTCGCCATCACTGGCCTATACAGTATAAGTGCATATAGATTAAAGTGCTGGAAGTCCATGTCCCCTCATATGAATGACACCCAGATTGATGAAGGCAGCGTGCTGAAACGTGCGTCACGGTATAAGTCATCTGAGTGGACGTGGGCCCCCAGCACTTTAGGTATATGCACGTGGCACTTTAATGCCAGGAAAGGAAATGTACAGGAGGGTGAAGTATAGGTAAAGCACAGGAAGGTTTTTCCGTGGAGAGGAGGAATGGAGGCTGAGATATCTTTATGCTTGATCTCCCCGCCTCCATGACTTTATAATTTAAGGGGACCTGAGGAATAAAAGCCTTTTATAGCAAAATGTGGCAACAATGAGTCTTAAGAATGTGTATTTTACACATATAACATGATGCTACTAGTGTTGGTTATATGTGCACTGTATTGGTGACAGGTTCCTTTTAATTCTCATTTGCAAATCATAAAGCCTCCTGACCCGACAGATTAGGAATAGACTAAAATCTTTACATTACCTCCTCCTCTTATTCTAATGTGTCAAACTGGCAATGAATTCTAAAGTCAGTAAACATCAGCAGGAGTACCTGATACATAATGCATGAGGCAGATAGCGGTATGCAATAGGTCAGTGGTTAAACTCCAGCAGTGGTCTCCAGCCTTCATTCTTCATTATGGTAATGCTTCTTGTAACAGAGAGGATTAAATGACTCACATGTTCCTCGCAAATATTGAAGTGACAGAAGACTTGGCAAGGTGAATGCAGCAGATTTGAGCTGCTTGTCTCTTTGAAAATCATATTACACAATCTGCAATGTGAAAGAGATGTTTCTTATTCAAATATTTACAACAATTAAAGATGCTGCAATTTACCTTCCTGCCCAGGATTAATTGTTTCCAATAATTGCACAACAAAGATCCTGAGGTTTTTGGACCTGATGATACAATTATATTCATCTTAATTTTGAAGGTGAACCTTGCTCACTCAGGTTGGCCTTTTCCTAATTTTATGAAGTTTATTCATTAAATAACTTATAACTCTGTCCCCAGTGTTAAAGTGCTGCAGTCACTTGGCAGCATGTAAATGATGGCAGGAAATGGGCACTGCCATCTTGGATTTAACAGCACTCCCTGTAAAGTCATTGGGGAGAAATCATGAATTGCTATCATAGCCAAGGCTCCCATGGCCATAGCAGGATCAGACCCCTAGGATTTAAGTATTTTAAAAAAGCATCTCAAATTTTATAACACGTTTTATAACATTATTATTTCTAGTAGTCAACCCTGTGGCAAGGCACAGATCTGGCCAATGATACAAACTAATTTTTGAAGAACTCAATGTTCCTAAGAGGACAGTTGCCTCCATAATCCTTAAAGGGGTTTGCCCAAGAAAGAAAATTCTCAAATTTCAGTCCCCTAGTGATGTTTACACAATAAACATATTCAACCACTAACTTTACAATTTTACAGACTTCAGTTTTATTGCTGTTTTAGCTCCTATCAGCAGTGTAAAATTCCAGATTGAGTTATAATTAGGTTTATATACACTTTCATTAAGCTTCTGAACATTCTCTAGTATCTGACACATAGAAAGAGAGATGATCAGAGATGAGAGATAATGAGATCCATGAGATACATATTACACACAATGATATTCTCATCTCTGCTATCACAGCCATAATTAACACTCTATCCCCTAGATAAAGACCTTTTCTGTCTGTAGCTTGTAGTTTTACTCTTCACACATTGCTTGCCAGCAGAAATTCTCTGTATGAGCTCTTCTCAAATTGCAAGGGTGGGCGGAGAGGAGCTCAGTGCAGTATCAGACAGGAGAACAAAAATGTCCTGCCTGACCCTAGACTTCTGTATAGAAACGGTTCCCAGGGCAACTGAAATTGTGTATATAAGGACTGATAGATACAGGTTGGAATTATATCTGTGAGATGCCGTATTTATGTTAATAACATTGAATTAAAACATGTGTTATCCTTAATTTAAGAATCTTTTTTTCTTGAAAATATCCCATTAAATGGAAGAAGTTGTGAACCGACCACAACTCTTCCTCCACCTGGCCGTCCAGCCAAACTAAGCAATCATGGGAGAAGAGCCTTTATGAGAAAGGTAAAGAAGAACCCCAAGATCACTGTGGCTGAGCTCCAGAGATGCAGTAGGGAGGTGGAAGAAAGTTCCACAAAGTCAACTGCAGCCCTCCACCAGAGGTAAGAGTGCGCCGACAGAAGCCTCTCCTCAATGCAAGACACATGAAAGCCTGCATACAGTTTGCAAAAAAACACATAAAGGACTCCCAGACTATAAAATGTCATATTCTATGGTCTGGTGAGAGAAAGTTTGAACTTTTTGATGTTAGTTGTAAGCAATATGTGTGGAGAAAACCAGGTACTGCTCATCACATGCTAAATAGAATCCCAGCAGTTAAACATGATGGTCATGCCCCCATCATGCTATGGGGGTGTTTTTCAGCTGCAGGGCCAGGACGACTGGTTGCAATTGAAGATGAATGATGCCGAGTACAGAGATATCATGGATGAAAACCTCATCAGCACTAGAGTGCTCTGTACCTTAGACTTGGTGAGAGGTTCACCTTAAAACAAGACAATTACCCTAAGAAAACAGCTAAATTAACAATGCAGTGGCTTCAGAACAACTCTGTGACCATTCTTGACTGGTGCAGCCAGAGCCCTGACCTAAACCTAATTGAGCATCTCTGGAGAGACTTGAAAATGGCCTCCACCAACGTTCACCATCCAACCTGAGGGAACAATGGCTCCAGGTGTAAAAAAAAAGTCCCCAAGGATCAATTTCACTGCTAACCGGTATATACCCCAGTCTGACATCTGTCATCTCTTCACTTTGTTAAATTTTGACTGTTTACTTTAAAAAATGATCTCCAAAATCATGTGAAAATTATCATACAACTGTCATTTTTTCCCCAGAGAACAGTTATGATGAGGGGTTGGATAGGGAGAATCATTTTAGACATCTATATCGTGGGTTACATTACATCTAGTACCTTGTTTCTGGTATCAAATTAAAGAAGAGAATAGCAATATGTTTCAAGCTTGTGGTTCAGAGAGCTACAGTGCTGGATATAAACTGGACATCAAAATTAGAGGGCAACACACAATTTCCTAAAAGCCAAGGTTATTGTGTAGTCCTATGTGAACATATTCTAACATGCGTAAAATATTTTAAGCTTATTTGTTAAATTGTATATATTCTAAAGCACAACATAAAAAATTAAATGACAGTAAAAGAACACTGATCAAAAGTTATTGGTGTTGCACCGGGTGCTAATCTCCTTTATTTCACAGTCCTTTTTTAACTGGCAACCTATCTTTCCAGTTTTCATTGACTTTGCAAAAATTGTGTGCTGTTCCAAACGTTTTCAAGATGATACCCAAAGCTGTAACCCTATCAGCCATAGCAAGATAAGTTGGTTGTTTCAAGTCTGTGATTTTTAGCATATTTGCATCTTTACAGCATCACAAACTCATTCAAGTTCCCTTAAAAGGCTGATTGCCCTCAAAAGACAAACGCAAGAGAGGACAGGATAATGAGGAGAATCCATGGATAACTGTTTCAACACTGCAGGTGGAATTGGTTGCCAGTTCAGCACCTTTCAACATTTCGTAAGCAGCTGAGGAGCATATTCTGTGGACTGAGAAGAAGTGGTGCATAGTTCCACAAGTTTAATTTATTTGGATCTGATAGGAAACATTTTCTTATAGAAAATGGGGAACCCAACGTGTGTAAAGAAGTCAGTGAAAGGTAGAAGAGTAAGATTATGGTTTGGGGAATGTTTTCAGCAGGAGCTGGACCTCTCAAACCTTCTTCAACAAAACATTGTTCCTTCTTTGCATTCTTCACTCAATGTACATGCAGGGCAATGCCCCCTATCACACGGCAAAATAGTTAAAGCAGTTCTTTGTAACAAAAACAATTGAAACAATTAAATTGCCTAGAAACTCACAACAGTCACAGAACTGTGGAAGAGATTGTAGCAACACTGGACCTAATTCACACCAGAGCACCGTGAAGCAAATGCCTTAAGAAAATTTAGTTATAATCTATCTTTATTCTACAGTTGTTGCTGTTCTAACAATGATCATCATGTTTTTGCTAAATAAAAGTTTTATGTTGATACACTTTGGTAATTTTGTTCTGTTTTAACTCTGTTCTAGTGGAAAGGTGTTCCCCTTACAAAACTCCAACAAATGTTGATCAATGGAGATTTTAATTATTTCTTAAAAAATCATACATTGTTCTCTAATTTTGATCTCTAGTATATGACTAAAACTCTTAAAGAGAATATGTCTCTAGAACCCAGTAGTGGTACTATTAAACTCTTTGGGACATAGTATGCCATTTCAGGAATAATAGGCATTGGTGTGACCAGTTAGTGTTGAGTTTAAGTGTAGACAAGGGGGAAAGGGAATTTTAAACTACATAAAAAGATAACGGCACTGTGACCAGTGGTACAATACACACAATTCTCATAGATTTTATTCAATAGACTGTGACAAATGACATTCCATAACATGTGTCTGGTTATAGAGTGTCCTTGACACAATGACCTATAGGTTAAATAAGATAGAACATCAATATAGTTGCTCAATCACTGTTAGGCAAGCTGACTTCTTTTAAGAGATCAGTTTTTGTTATTTAAGCTTGTTAAGTACAGCAAGTTTATAAAGACATATCAGTATATAATGTGTACATTTTACTGTACATGGTAATTTTACTGTGATTAAATACTTAGAAATCGATTAATATGCTTCTATGTTATGTTAGTTCATATATTTTATAATGTAAATATATACAGTTCCTTCCAGTAATTAATACATAAAGCTCCCCCCCAGTAATGAATATATACAGCTCACCAGTAATGAATATATAGAGCCCCCAGTTATAAATATATACAACCCCCAGTAATATATACAGCCCCCAGTAATAAATATATACAGCTCCCCAGTAATGAATATATACAGCACCCCCACAGTAATTAATATGTACAACAATTAATGTATACAGGTCTTCCAAGTAATGAATATATACAGTTTCCCCCAATAATGAATATATATAGCTCCCCCAGTAATAAATATATACAGTTTCCATGTAATAAATATATACAGCTCCTCAGTAATAGATAGATATATACACAGCTCCCCAGTAATGCATAGATATATGCACAGCCCCACAGTAATACATAGATATATACAAAGCACCAAAGTAATACATAAATAAATACACAGCCCCCTAGTAATACATAGATACAGTGGGTACGTAAAGCATTCAGGTAAGATCAAAACTTTTTTTTGTTCATTAATGTACACTCTGCATCCCATCTTCACAGAAAAAAACACAAATGAGGATATTTTTGCTAATTTATTAAACAAGAAAATCTGATCACATTGTCATGAGTATTCAGACCCTTTATTGTGACACTCATAATTAACTCACATGCTGTCCATTTCCTTCTGATCCTCCTAGAGATGGTTCTACTCCTTCATTGCAGTCCAGCTGTGGTAAATTAAACTGATTAGACTTGATTAGGAAAGGCACACACCTATCTATATAAGAACTCACAGTGCATGTCAGAACACATAAGAATCATGAGGTCTAAGGAACTGCCCAAGGAGCTCAGAAACAAAATTGTGGCAAGACACAGGTCAAGGTTACAAAAGAATTCCTGCAGCACTCAAGGTTGGGACGACCACAATACGTACCAAACTTTGGATTTCTTCCAGCTCACCTTGATCAGCGGACATCTGTCCCTTCAGCATGGATCCAACTTGCCTGCAGCAAGTGCATCAACATAAAAACAATTCACGGATACAGCTTTTCTCAAAGGTAAAACATAGCCCCCACAGTAATATATATATACTGCCCCCCCCCCAGCAACACACACATATACATATAAACAGGCAGTCCCCATGTTTTGTATAGGATAGGTTCTTTAGGATTGTTCAGTATTTTTTTTTTATTGTCAGTGACAATTGGAGTTTCCAAATTTTTTGCTGTCATGGGATCAAGGATTAACAATACAACTTCATTACAGACACCATACTTAAGTAAAGCATTCAGAAAGCTTCAACAGAGGTCACAGTGGGCAGAGAGGTCAGTCTGTGAGTAGGGGCCGTCTGTAAGTCAGGTGTCGGGACCACCTGTACCACGTTTCACAGAAAATAAGACAGGGTCTAATATAAATTTTCTGCTCCTAAAGAGGCACTAGGTCTTATTGTCAGGGGATGTCTAATTTTTCCATGAACAAGAATTCAAAATTATTGTTGAACAACAACTATAACATGGCTATAACGCACCAAACTCTGAATATCATTCAAAATTTCTTATGACCCAATTTGTATTGGAACCATTGGCCCCAATCTCTCATGTTTAGCACTTTCCTTAAATTAGCCCTTCTGTCCAGGTAGCTACTTGTATGTGTTTGTATAGAGAGGTACATAGATATATACACAGCTCCCACTGTAATACATAGATATATACACAGCCCCCTCCCCCAGTAATACACAGATATATACCCCCCATGTAATACATAGATATATACACAACCCTAAAATAGTGGCAATGAAAAATTTAACCAATGCAACAACAAAAAAAACAAGCAATGGTTTATGAAAGGTAAATGTGAAGATAAAAAATGTGGAAAATGCTTGAAAAACTTGGCCCAAAAATGATATTATGCATCAATATGCATGGATATAGGAGATAGGATAGGAGATAGATGTGTAACAACTGGAGGGTCCGACCAATCGGATGGCTGCTGAGCAGGAGAATGAGTGCTGTCAGTGAATGAAGCAGTGGTGTGTAGGTGTGTGCATTGATTCATCTTCGCTGGGGATGTCATTACTTGGAAAACTACTTCAATCTTTTTCCTCAGTACAACTAATCTATGGTAGATCATTTTACATGGCACCTTTAAAAATAGGAAGTAGAATGGAGTAACATGCATCAGAGGCTTTAGAAATAATCTATAAATGTAAAGAAAAGTCTTCTATTACCTGCCATTGTCAGGATATATGAGTGGGTGCAAATTCATGTCCTCAGCTTTGTATAATCAAATGTTCAAATGTCATATGACAGTGTGGAAGACTGTGTTTCGTTCCAGTTAATGACTTAAAATGTGCAAGTCACTTGATGGACATACTCAACACAATTGCAGTGGCTTCATTGTGTGAGATTATCAAGTCACAAGGCTTTTTGATTGTTGATCAATAGAGAGTTTTCTTCTTCTAATATAGCACTAAAGGCACATTATTCCTTTCCCCATTCTGATAAACATATTTGCATATTTCTTACCCAGAATCCTCAGCAGAGCATACATGACCTTTGAGACTCCATACAACTGCAAAGGTGGCTTGCAAAGTAAGCCAAATTTATAAACAAATGTATAAAAATTTGAGGGAAGAGGTGTATCATATGATATCGGATCATCCAAATCCCACCCTCTGGCACCATCTGCAACTCTTAGCAAAAAATTAGCAAGGGTCAATCTATTAGGCCAGCTTTTTTTTTTGTTTTTTTTAAACATAATTAAAAATTTCTAAAAAAATATATTCAATGAAAAACATTGTTGAAGATTTTTTGCTGACATCAATTCATTTTTTAAAAAATTTCTGGGAAGGGAAGCGCATGTGAGGGGGAAATGATCATCACCTGCTATACCCCCTGCACATTTTCCCTATGGGTTACTGCTGTCTTTTATATGAAGAGTAAATAAAAGAATGAATTTTTATCATTGGCGAGTGCAGCTTGAACTAAATAATCTTGATGTATTTTTGAAGACCCCTATCTTTTTTTTAACTGAGCAGTACTATAGACTCTGCTGCCATCTCACCCTATGAAATCAGTTATAGGGATAGCACCCTTTATTTTACTATACACACATTTCTTGTTTTGTATAAATGATTACAATTGATGTTCACAAGTTATTATGCTGTGATAAGAATTTTCTACTAAAGCTAGAACTACTGCAGGGAAGTCTTGCATTTTTCCACTATTATCACACTTTAGCTAAACCTGTCAAAACTAAGAATCTGCTCCTAATTGCTTAGAGCTCTTTTGGTTTTTTGTCATGTTCAGACTGATGAAATAAACTGTAACGATCCTATCCCCACTATGGGGATGCCACATTTCCACAGGGTTGTCAGATGAACCCACCAGAAAAGTGACACACTACAAGTGCCACCAGTAAGCCATAATGCCATATGTAGAGGTGGGAACACAGAGGTCAATGGTCTTAGGAGTGGGGTCCCAGGGGACGTCATAATGTTTAGAAGCAAAGATAACTAATATGTTTCTAAAAGTAAGAATATATGAGAGGGATAGACAGTCTAAACATGGATCACATTTCACATTTTAGAATATCTAGCCTAAATTTAAAGTGTCCAAAAGTTAAAAAGGTTTAGTAACTCTGTGTTGTAAAGATATGTTGCCTATTTGAATGGCTTTTTTTTTCAAATTCTGTCGATTTTCTTTAAATAGTAATGAAAAGAAAATGATTCTGATTTTGATAAAGATTCCATTCACTCAGCAAAATAAACAGAACTCAGATAACCTCCCACCAGTCTAGCTGTTAAGCATGTGATCTGAGAGTAGTTAGCTCTCAATGTCTCTAACACTCCTAATAGTTTACATTGCTGTTTTAAATAGGACCTTTATTTTACAGGTAGTAAATTCACACATCCCACAGGATGATAATACCTGTAAGACGATGATCCATAGATTATGTGACTCATGTAAGCTGCTTTGTGTATTCTCTCTATAATTAGTATGCTCCTCTTTGTGATTTTAATGAAAATACTGCTCATTAAAAAAAATGTACAGGAAACACGTCTTGTCTCTTCTGACATTTCAGGAACTACAAAGCATAGGATATCCTGATCTGAAGTTGCCAATGAAAGAAAAATGAAAGAAAAACTAGATACAATTAGTTAAACATCATTAGCTTCCTCTTATCTGAGAAGGAAACCTTTTGGATGCCATTCCTGTTCAGCCACTGGGTGATGCTATTATTCTGTAAGAATAGAAAGCATTTTACAAATGAGTTATTGATAATTATTCTTTTACTTGCCTTTCAATAAATAGGAATTTCTAAATATTTTTTAAATAACCAAATTAAAGAAAAAATAAACTGTAGGATTCTCTATTGGTTATGCATTTACGGTATATCCTAACATGATGGCAGTCAAAGTAATGTGACATGGAGAAGAAGTCAGGAAGGGTTTTGTTCCTCCTTTGGAGATTACTTTTGAAAAGCACTACCTCTGGCTCACAGGATGTTACATTGAGACTTCCACCCCTCCCATTGCGTACTTCTTCTATTAGAATAAAGCAGGAAGAGAGAGAGGGAACTTCTAACTGTAGTAGGGGGGAGGGGGGTGCCTGTGAGTGTAACAGCTTGTAAAGCCAGAGCGTGAGGAGGGTCTGGTAACTCCCCCCCTAGAGCCCTTCTGACTCATTAGCATAATTTTAAAATTATTTTAGAAGGAAGAAAGCCATGGATAACAAATATAGATAGTCACAGTGCCTGTATCTATGAGTAAGTGTCCCTGGTTTATCATGTTTGATTTTGATGGTAGATTACTTTTAAAAGTCCATGCTGCTAAACACAAATTCCAAATGCAGCGGATTTGACCTAAGAATAGATTCATGAGTTTATTTTTTGAAATGTATTTTTAATTCTGATCTAAGGATAGGGGGCCATTTGAACTTTTAGGTTTTTTAATTTTCTTTAAACTTTCTTTTAATTGTTTTACTGTATTTTTAGACCCCCTTAGGTACTTGAAACCTAGGGGGTCCTATCGCTCCTTCCATATACTGCAATAAAGCCAGAGACAGACCATTCCAGATACTGCTAAATGACAGGCCATGGAGTCTCATCGATTGTCATCTGCTAAACACTTCATCAAGGTGACAATCTCATTTAAAACGACGACATGTATAAGTCACCAGGATTTAAATGAAATCATGCTGTTGTGTGCTCCCTCAAAAAGGATTAATTCTTCATTAAGTTTCTAATATTTTATTTTTTTAGAAAAATTTGCCTCAGGGGCTCTTGTGTGCATCACAGAAGCCTTCCTTTGTGCTTATGTTCATCTCAACCATCCCTTCCAGTCCCAGGGAGTCGGTGACATCAGGTGGAGGCACAAGTGTCTTTTATGATGTACACAAAAGTCCCTAATGCTCATTTGCATATTTTAAAAGTCCTTCTTCTTGAAAAACAAGCCTTTAGCAGCTAAATTGAATGTATCCTGTTTTAGGGAACATACACCAGCGTGTAACTATCTTTAGGTTAAAACCACTGAATCCATCTAGTTGATTTCCTTTAAATATTGCTGTCATTTTAATTCTAACACCTGTGACTGTGCCTGAAGCCATTGCGGGTGTTAGCGAGGAGTGTTAGCTGCATTATGCAGTCAGTGAGCCTTCTTTACACACTGAGGGAGATTTATAAACATGTCGGTGAATAAACCAGTCCAGTTTATGCTGGATGCTGGATGATTTATTTGCAGTAGTTTAGAAATGTAGACTACTTTAAATTAGCTATTAATTGGTCTAGTTTCCAACTGAATTTCCTGGTATATAGACTTAATTTTTTGATGCACTGACTAAGCCATGTCCACAACCCTTTTTCAGAGAAATATCCAAAAATAGTAAAAAAAAATAAAAGTAAATAATTTTTTTTCTTTAAAGCATAGAAAAAAAATCAAATCACCCCCTTTCCCTAAAACTGATGTTAGGTATCACCATGTCCCAAAATGTCTGATCTATCAAAATATAATCATGGTTATTCCCGGTGTTTAACACCATAACGGAAAATAGTGCCCAAAGTTGAAAATACCACTTTTTTGCCATTTTGCAAAACATAAAAAATTCTATAAAAAGTGATCAAAAAGCCATACAGTACTCAAAGTGGTAGCATTGAAAACGTTATCATAAGTCACAAAAAGTGACACCACCTAGAGCTCCGTACAGTGAAGTATGAAAAAGTTATTAGCGCCATAAGATGGCAAAATGAAAAAAAATTGTACATGAGGTTGTAAATATATGAAAACTTTATAAAACCTCTATAAATGTGGTATCCCTGTGATGGTTCTGACCCAAAGAATGAAGAAGACATGTAATTTGGTATGCACAGTGAAAGCCCTCACACAGATCTCTACATAGAAAAATAAAGAATTTGTAAATTTATACTCTCCTTTTCTGCCCCTACTGTTCTCCTGTGGCAACAGCGTTTGCTGCCAGCCTCAATATTAGACACTATAACATAACACATTACCTTAGAAAAACTATATAACTAAATTATAAAATAGGATGTTTGGACAACACTTGTAATCCAATGGACAGATGGTTAAAGGGGTTGCCCATGCTTTTTACAAATAGTACATAAGGCTTACGAGGTATAGAAACAAAAATAATTGTTGCACTCCCCTCCTTTGGCGCTCCGATAGCTCCTCCTTTCACTTTCAGCCTCTTTTTGGTTACTTGGACGGTGGTCCCGTCCTGATCACTGCTGTGCATCTGCCACATTTTCAATGTGTAGCAGGTGCACGGTAGTGGTTGGGATGGGACCGCAGGAGAAAAGAAACACCGTAGAAGGTAAGTACAACTTTTTTTGTTTGCATAGCCCACAATTCTTATGAAAAATTTGTAAAAAGCTTGGACAGTCTCTTTAACCATCCGCCATTGGATTACATTGGATTAATGGACTGTGGTCTATATTGACCTTCTACCAGTGTAACCATCACAAAAAGTAACCCTTAGAGAGACTTTCTGAAATTATAAAGTTGCCTCTTGATAGAATTGGTAACCACTAATTCAATCTGCTGTGAACCTGATTGCATGTTCCATTGTAAAATGGGACCCCATAGATGCATCTCACCAAGCCATGTGTGCCAGGTGTGGATTATCTGTCAGACACTGTATTCTTCCTTGTAAGTAATACTTATAGAGAGACAATTTTCTCTATTCATTAACACACTGCAAATTCTCTCTACATTTGTAAGAAAAACAGGGTCCAGAGTAATGAATTTGAACAGATTAGGTCTGTTATATGTTTATTGACTCCTGGCTTTGATTTTAACAAATTAAACATAAAAAATGTCCCTTTCATTTTGTGATAGAGGCAATTGAAATGTTGTCAAACAGAAAGTAATGTTCCCATCATTTAGATAAGAAGAATAGCATGCTTATGTAGAAATAATAGGTTGTCATGGAAGTTACAATGAGAAGGAAGCTAAGAAGACAGAACCCCCTTTGTCTGTTAAGTTATGAATGATCAGTCTAGCCAATGTGAGTGGTATGCAGAAAGGGCTCTAATATTGATAAACAAATGCACTGCTTTGTCTGGAAGCATGGTATAATCCACCATGATTAGAAGGGTGAAGACATATTTAAGGTTATTTTATACTTTGTGAGAACACAGTCATAAATTTAAGACGCCTCTTTAGGAACGTTAGTCACATGAGTCTCTGCTGACTGTTGGATTGTAACATATTGCTGTATGCAAAAAAAAGGAAAAACAATTGATAGAAACGTAGCTTTAGACGTGCTGCCTATGTCTGCTGAATTTACTCCCACAAACACAGAGCAGCTGAACTGAACTGACATGCTGAGTTCAGCAGCCCAGCGTTTGTAACGGTTAATCCAGCAGACCCATGTAACGTGTGAGTTGGAACAAACTTACTAGTATGCAACACTAAATGAGAAACAGTGTGACATAAAATGGGTAAGTTGTTCTTTAACATTCTTCTGTTATTGCTCACTATTAGTACAGTACTTTCATTACTATACAAGTTTAATAGCAGTCAGCCTGCTGAGTTCTCTTTACAGAATCTGCCGTCATACACTCAGCTGTGGTTTTTCCAGCTCACATCCCTTAGGGTGATGTCACACGTTCAGTTTTTCAGATGCAGTTTTTGATGCCCAAACCAGGAATGGAGTAAAAGTAGGAGGAGGAGCAGCACCTTCGAATTATTTGTCTCACCCATTATGATCCACACCTGCTTTTGGCTTCAAAAACTGCATCTGAAAAACTGAACGTGTGCCATCACCCTTATACACGCAGCTGAGGATTTCACAGCCCCTTGTCTGAGCCTAGACCCTGAGAAAAATCTCAAATAAGGTTTTACGCTCTGTTCTCCTATAGAAGTCTATGTAGCATTGAAAAAATCATTGCTAGATCATTGTAGATCAGTTGTTAGGTAACACTTTTCCTGCGTTTTTTGCGGATCTGCAAAATAGATTGCATATAGATGACATGCAACCTATTTTTGTGGACCTCTAGATCAGAGACTAAGAAAATACTGAAGACAGACGGGACGCAAAAATAGAGAGCCATAGTTTGTGACCAAGCTTTCCTGATTGTTTTTTATATACTCAATAGAGAAAAGAGAGTAAGCATCCTTGCATTTTATAGTGAAATTCAGCATGAATGATCATATTTTACTCTGCATTTTAATGTAGAACAACCATAACTGATAAAGTTAAACCCCACGGGGTTCTCTCCAGTATTACCTCACATTTCAGATTGAGTTATCAAATATAACTAACAGGTCAGGCCACTCATGATAACCAGTGCTAGATTTGTGCAAGTTGATCAGTTTTGCCCAGCACCTTCCCATCGTCCCGCGATGTCATCGCTACAGTCTGTGCCCCATGTAAACAAACAGGGACACAAAAGCGGCGCTGCATTCAGCTTTCCGGCAGTACCCACCTTTCCAATACCCCCTGCAGGTCCGCTTCTTGACTTCTGTGGGTGGCAGCGACAATGATGTCCGCAGGATGCTGACATCATACTGTGTGTGCACCGCCAGCGTGCACAGGAATCAGGAAGAGGACCAGGGGGTTTTGGAAAGTTGGGTACGGTACTGAATTCATTTTTTTTATAAATTCAAGTATAAGCTGACATTTTCTTGTGCTGAAAAACTATCCTTATATTGAATTACATACGGTAAGCTTGATTTCTGATGAAACTTTCTAAAAATTTACATACATTGTTGCAATCTCATTTCTGTCCAGTGATGCCATTATGATGGGAGAGGAGCAAGTGTTCTTC
The DNA here is from genome assembly GCA_019512145.1 of Engystomops pustulosus. NCBI lineage: Eukaryota > Metazoa > Chordata > Amphibia > Anura > Leptodactylidae > Engystomops > Engystomops pustulosus. The sequence goes on along the minus strand of CM033644.1, from coordinate 158,642,397 downwards.
TCTGGCCATTGCAGTCTCAGTTTGTTTGCACTGTTACGTTCAGTTCACACCTGTGTGAGGTGTTTCTCTTATATTGTTTTAGAACAACAGAGCATAAAAAGAACAGAAGGTGAAGGTTTAAATATACAGATGGAGGTACAGTAAGGTAGCTTCTGTTATGCATTATTTATAGCAGAATAAAATAACAGGGGTGCAACACTATGTTACACGCTGTTATAATGGAAGCTACTTACGCAAGTGTGAACCTAGCCATAGAGGTGTCTGTACTGATCTGTACATAACCAGGTAAAGTCTTAAAAGTGCTTTAAGAAGAACATGAGAATGACATTCACCCCTTCCCAATTGTGACATTAATCACCAGTCCCTTATCATATAAAAATCTGAGCTGTGTGCCTTGCATTGATACATTGCATTGGTGATATTCCCTCTAGTGGCCAATAGTGTTATCAAGAAAAAACACATTTTAATAATTCCCAAAATTGGAAAAATATAATCCCAAATGCTAAAATTCAAAGAAAATAATCTATATGTATATATTTTTTTATTATTATTTTGGTGACACATTCCCTCTTTTCACCACAACAGTAACTTATAACAAAAACAGGAATGCAGAAAGCACTGTGGAGTCCATATCATGGACCTGTCATTTAGTTGTTCTGTGTTTTACTGTGTGAATGACTTCAGACTTGGCACTTTTTTGCTATTGCAGAGGTCAGATGGTTTTTTTGTAATATTATTCTCACAGTTTAAGTTAGCTGTATGTGTTTCAGAATATGGCTGCATTACCACAAGTTTTACATGCAGCATTAGGTTTGTGGTTTAGAATACAGACAGTTCAAGCCACATTTTTGACGACGGCTTCTTTCTGAAAAAGTTTCTATAAAAATCAACATGCTCACAAAAGGACAGGGGAGGTTAGTAGGGGCATACATTTAGGCTGAAATCACTTGGTCTACACAATAAAGAAAGATCATGAATGTTCTATAAATACTTTAGTTTGGCACTTGACCTCAGTAGATGCTAATTATTTTCAAAGTGTCCCCAGAATTATGCAGTACATTAAAATTTAATAAAGATTTAACATTACTAAATCACTTTACGAAACCAACTAAAGTTAACAATAATTTGTGTGTACAGCGGAACCTGAAATCTGTCTATATTTAGAAGAGGAAAACAAGTTGCAGCTTTCCATGCAGTGCCAGCTCAGTTTTACCCTTTGATAGTGGGTCCGGATACCAGCGCCAGAGATATATCATCTGTAGTGGTGGAAAGACACAAGGTAGGAAAAGAGGCATTGTTTTCCATGCCCCATCCTGGAAAACTTATTTTCATATTTCCTGGAATCCCCTACTGAAGCATCAATGGCTATAAGTCTCCACACGCCTACAAGGAGGTCTTAATCGGCAAAGTCTCCATAAAGAGAACTCTTACTCCCTTACTCTAGTCAAAAGCCTATCCATCAGCAAAACCCATTCCTTACGCTTTACTGAAGAGACACAACCCTGTCAAAACAGTGCTGTCTTCAGATGGGAATCGGTTGCTTTTGGAATAGATATACTGGTTTGGCTTTAATCCCACATCATGTCACTAGTTTTCAGGGTCGGACTGGGGGGCTAGTGCTCACCAGTGAAATAGATTCTGGGGTGCCCACCTACCGCTACATGGTAAATAGTGTATATTCTAAAGCAGCGTTTACAGAATGCATTTTCATTGCGTCTAGGCACAACAAATGCATCAGGCAAAATGCATCCCAAAACACATCAGTATTAATAATGACTTGTTTTAAAACGCAATGCAAACATATAGGGGCACATTTATCAAGCTGTCTAAAAGTCAGAATATTCCAATCACAGCTCTCCTTTAAAATATTCATGAGCACTGGTAAATGAAAGCTGAGCTGTAATTGGTTGCCATGGGCAACTAAAAATATTCTGACTTTTAGACAGCTTGATAAATCTGCCCCATAATGTAAATGCAGCCTAAGACCATGTACACAAGATGCGATTAAATTGTGTTTTAAAATACATTTTAGGTGCATCTAGAGAATCTCCTCCATGAATGCAGACTCCTTCCAGAAAGCAGATGTGTTAAGACCTAAATGCTTGTGTTTAGTAAGTAGTAACATGCTTTGTTGCTACTTAACTAGCACAAGCTTTTAAGTCTAAACATATCTGCGTTTCTGGAGGAGTCTGCATTCAAGGAGGAGATTCTCCAGATGCACCTAAAATGTAATTCAATCTTGTGACCATGGATGTAAGGTCCAGCATTAGGTAGGACTAATTAAAAAGCAATTCGTGCCTCTGCCAACTCTTTTTGTGGCCCCTCACCTTCCGCTCATATTGTGTTCTCACATCTCATCTCCTCATATTGTGACCTCTCACCTCCCCCTGATACTATGGCCTCTCATCTCCCGCTCATATTGTGGACCTTCTCACCTTTCCTTCATATTGTGGCCTCTCATCCCCCACTCACATTGTGGCCCGTCACCTCCCCCTCAAATTGAGGTTCCTCAACTCTTCCTCATACTGTGGCCTTTCTCATCTCCTCCTCATACTGTGACCCTTCTCATCTCCTCCGTATAGTGTGGCCCTTCTCATCTCGTCCTCATACTGTGGCCCTTCTCATCTCGACGTACAGCAGGTCATAAACACTTCAGCATCACAGTTACTACAGTTACTACACTTACTGCAGTTACTACAGCACGTAGACTAAGTACAAGCTGCAGAACTGCAGGGCAGTGTAATGTCACCACTTACAGAACTCTACACAGTCCACAACCTGGAGCAAAGCAACTTCTACAAGTTCTTGCACAATCCACAGCACATATACCCGGCATAGAGCTGGCCAGCCTGGCACTGCCCTGTGCCTGTCACACTGCCCCCCGTTACTCTATGCTAATGTGCTGGTACTCACCGGGCTCCCTGCTCTGTGCACAGTGACATGAGAGGGCTCCTATGGCCCTAGTAAGGAGGCAGCAGCTGTCATGGGGCTGTCCTGCACACAGGGGGCGGGAAACTTCCTCAACAAGTCAAGTGTAACTACACCCATGTGGGGAGGAGATGGCACACAGTGTGGGGCTGAGGCAGGACGTGTACTAGAGCTCTGCCAGGCGCAGGACAGGGGCTCTCTGTGCTCTGCTAAACACAATGGAGCTAATTCATCCACTAGTGGTGGCACCGAGACCTGCTGTGAGGCTTGGCACCTTCACTGCAGAACTTCAGAGATACACAAAGACAGGATTCCAAAAACTCTTTCATGTATATGGTATATTCACTCATATTACACACCTAGCAGTCTCTCACAGTTTCCCAAACACACTGCCCCACATTTATTAAGTGTCTGCGCCAGCTTTCTGTCTGACTTTACACTGAAATTAATGTGCAAACTGCTTGCACATGGATTTATAAAGTGTCTGCTCCAGTATTGTGTCACGGCTGCATGATTTATGCCGCGCCATAAAATTCTGCACCTAAAGGGGGCGTTCTGGTGCAGACCACATTTATTAATGCGGCTCAACAGCATTGTCAAAAATCCACTCCAAAAGTGAACCAATGGCATAAAGCAGCTATGCGGGTAAGACATATACCATTGGTGGCACTCAGACGCCTCTCTCCGGGCACCCAGGCCTTTGCCCCAGCACAGAGTTTGCCAGACAGGACTTGTGGCAACATCCTGCAGTAATGGGCAGACCAGGATGTGCCAGAATCGATTTTAAAGTGACACATATTTGGCTGCTCTAGGACAGCAGAAGGAGTGAATTGATGTAAATGGGGCTGGATTATGATTGGAGCTCCTGATCCAGGCCCCACAACTTTATCTCTTCAGGTTGACCCTGGAAAGATGTCTCAATCATAATCCAAACTGGTCCTCCTTTCAACAGTATTGAACAGTTTAATGAAGACTCCAATACAATTGTCAGCTGTGGCGAGACGTTAGTTACGAAGTTAAGGTGACACATTGTTAAAAGTAAGTGGATTTTGATTTTAATATGGGCAATCAGTCTCTAAATGGTTTGCCAACCCTTCCTTATACTATGGGACTCTTTCATCTCGGGCCAAACTTCACTTTCCAACCGGGGTGAGATTGGTTATGCCATATAACTGTAATTATATCTGCTACACAGAAAGCAGTATTGTGGCTTGGATAGTTTGTATTGCTAAAAAAGTAATCTATTGCAAGTCGCACACCTCCAATTTTTTCAACACCTGAACATTCATACACTGTAAGCTCTTGTGAGCAGAGTCTTCATGCCTATTGTTTCACCTGCCCATGGATTACTCTGTAATGTCTTATTTTCTTTGTATATCACCTCCTGATCGGTAAAATGCTACAGAGTATGATAGCGCCATATAAATAGATATTTATTATTATAAAGAGCTACAACTTGTAGATGACTAGGGAAGGGACATTGCTCTTACTGGAACACATCTCATCCCTGGTGCTGTAAAGCAATAACTGACTTGTTGTGGTTTCTAAATCTGTAAAAATGCCATCTACTATGCTACGAATCTAAATCACCAAATAGCCACTGGGGATTCTTCTGTGGTTACCTGCAGAGATTTCCTGCATGTGCTATCCATGATATCCCAGCACAAGACTATGGTCACACAAGGCAAATATGCTTCTGACTTTTCATCATGGAAAATTCAGTAGCATGAACTCCGTTTTTGGGTATAATGAACTGAAATGAACTCTAACTTGTTTGCAGAAGTCTTTGTGAAGGTCATGCAAAGGTATCAATGTGAATAAACTACCTTGACACTTGTATTTAACCTTGTTAAATGTGCAAAGGGGAAATATAGGGGCACATATTCTGCAAGGGAAAGCTAGTCATGGATAACACAAACCACTTATGTCTTTATAGATTATTCTTTCTGTAATTCATACTAATGACCCATTGTATCATCAGCATCAGTCATCAGTATATCATCAGTGGGAGTCTGACACCCGTTTCTGCATCAATCAGCAGTTTTAACTGGAACCAACACATGGGATGGATAGAGGCATGGATAAAAAGGATTTTCCCACCAAATAAGTTAGGCCCTATCTACAATATAGAGCCTAACTTGCTAATCGGTGGAGGACTCAGTTTTGAGACCCCCACAGATTACGAGAACGGGGGTCCCATGGGGTCCGAGGTACCTGCGTCGGACCTCTCGTCTCTCCCCGAGATGAATGGAGCAGGCGGCCATACATGTCTGTTCTGCTCCATTCATCTCTATGGAGCTGACAGAGGTTGCCGAGGCCCCCATCGATCACTGAGACCCCTGTGGATAGGACCTAACCTGTTTGTGGGAAAACCCCTTTTAGACAATTGGCCCTGGGCTGTATAAATATTATAGCCCCTTAAGGTCTGGAATTCACTTCCTATATATAGTCAACCTTATTGAGGAATGGAGGATGCATCATTTCTGCAGGCTTTCTGGACCTTTTCATGATCTGTGGTTTCAGAACCTTTGTAGGACTTCAATGGTCCTGAAATGGCTCTTGTGTACATGTGTATTGAGAGCAGGAACAGATGCACAAGGATTTATGGGTGAAGGTACTTCTGAGTATAAAATTAGGTGGGTGGATTGGGTTTCCATTAGCCCCCTAGAAAGCTTGGGCCCTGGGCTACCATCCAAACCATCTATATTATAATCCACTACTGCGTTGGATGGAGCTGAACAAGAAGGCCCAGCTGACTGAACAGAGAAGGTGTGAGAATCTGTTGTACTTTTATTATGTACCACTAGTGGCTGCTGTTTCTCTGTTGTCTTGTGCTGCACTTCTGCTCCTCACCACTGGAGGCTGCTGTAATTGCCCTTGAATTTGCCCTTACCTAAGACGATGGATTTAATGCAGCATTTAATCCTGAGGTTCATCTTGTTTCCTGTTTGGGCATATAAAAAAAACCATGAGGCAATCCGAACATTGCTCGAGTATAGTGATTTGTTCCAGTCTCCTGCTCCCTGAACTGTCTTACCCAGACAATATGGACCTAAGTGTATTAAACCTGCTGTGATCTACTCTACTACCTGCATTATTATTCCAACGCCTCCGTCCTGAGGCCTGTCTCTCTCCATCCGGCTACTGGATTCCAGCCGTGTCTACCAGTATCGTAACAGTAGGATTTACTGCAGCTCCACTCCCATTAAGTGAATAAGATCTGAGCTGCAGTTTTTCTGTGCTACTGCTATATGGGGGCATAGCCTTCTCTAGCCTCTGTTGTATAGATACCATAGCACCAAAGCTACCCCCATGATAATACACTGATAACTGTGCTGATGTTACAGTAGGTTGTGAATTCTGATTGGAAAATCAATAAACTCCTTTATCTATGTTATATTCCAATGTATGAGTTCAGCTTTGATAGGTTGATCTGCATGATCTTGTTTCAGAATAAGCTTTGGTATCTATCTAATGGGTGAGTTGCAGTGTGGACTAGATTTTATCCATGAAAGAAGGGAGTGGTAGCTGAGTCAGTACAATTATTTGGGCGTGAAATGGATAAGTTAATAATTTAAAGATATTGTGCAAACAATACATAATGAGAAACATTTTTCCTTATTAATGACCATTGTAAATGTTTCACTTTGATTACAGATGCTATAAGGTTTTGGGGTGAATTCATTCTGATATTGTACATTGCAGCAAGTGAATACTGTAAATAAAACAGGTTTGGTTAACAATTATGGTTCCCTTAAATTAACCCAGTAATGACTGCAGTAAATATAGATAGTCAGATCTTTTGTAACATTGTTAAAAGGAGATGCAGAGGTCCACAGGAGCAGTACAGACGTTTCCAGCTGTGGGCAGAGAATAAATGGTAACTTAGTCAATTAATTCAGAAGAGAATGTGACTGTAGTCTGCTGGACAGGATTTCCCTTCATGTGATGTACTGTAATAATGAGATTTGTGATACTCTGTTATGTTACTTTCACATTGTAAAGGAGTAAGTGAAGGAGCAGAAGGCTATATCTGTGGATAATGCCTGGAATAAAATAATTACTTATACATTACTATTGCTGTTCTTCAAGTTTAGGTTCTGATTTTTAAGATGATTTCAAGATGGGTAAATATTGATGGATATAACATGCTGTTATTTTTCATGTGATCCAATAAATTTTGCTCTTGATGATCATCATGCCAGTGAATGGAAAAAACTGTACACAGTGAGTCTTTCTTAGTTGTCAACATGAAAACCCAAAGTTTGAATTAATATGAAAGTAAAGTATAAACTAATAGAAAACCTGTGAGGCCACAAGTAGCAGGAAGTAGAGCTGAAAGATTCCTAGTGCTACCGTCATGCCGTCCCCTCCCCAACATTTCTGATCTGAGCTCCTGGCTCAGCTGTGTGCTGTCGATGACGTGACCTGTTATTTACATAATATGCGGTACAATGAGCTATATAATATGTATATAAAGGGGCACATCCTCCCTTCTTCAGTGTGGCAGGTCAAGTGGTCGGGCCCCATTACACTGCGGGCCCCATAGCAGCTGCTATGGCTGTTACCCCAGTAGTTCCATTCCTGCTCATAAAATATATTATTGGTATTACCGCAGGATATATCATAAATTTCTAAGAGACGCAGGTCCCACCTCCAAGACACACACACATCTCTAAAATGAGCCCTGTCAGACCCCTTCCCAATTTTATGTTATGGATACAGGGGAGAACTGTGTTGTATGCATTTCACAAGTTACATAACCATTTCCATCACACAATACCTTACTGCAAACTCTGAAAAAAAAATAAGTGGGAAGGCTGCTAGAACACTAAGAATAGTGGTTCAACAAGCATGCAAATAAGGCCCATGAGTTCTAAAGGCAACTCAATGCAAAACTGGGACAAATTTGTGGCACAAAGTCTATAATAAATGCCCCCCAATGCCTCTTTTGCTACCTTGTACAGCAGCCCCCTTATCATAAAGCATGACTTTCAGGAAACCTAGCAGGCTCACAATATGGGGGTATATAAGAGGGTGCCCACAATATGGGGGATATGAGAAGGGGCCCACAATACAGGTGTATGAGAGGTGGCAACAATATAGGGGGCTATGAGAGGGGACCTGCAATATGGGGGTATGCGTTGGGGCTACAATTTAAGAGATACATCAGAAGGACCACAATATGAGGAAGAGATAAGAAGGACCTCAGTATGTGGAGGAGATGAGAAGGGCCACAGTATGTGGAGGAGATGAGAAAAGCCTCAGTATGAGGACGAGATGAGAAGGGCCACAGTATGAGGACGAGATGAAACACGGAGGAGGTCAGGTAACACTGGAACACGGAGGAGGTCAGGTAACACTGGAACACGGAGGAGGTCAGGTACACAGGAGACACAGGAACGCAGGAATCGCAGGCAAATCGCAGAATAGCTTTCTCAGGCTGTGAAGCACAAAGATCCGGCAAGGGCTTGCAGGAAGAGGCAGGCTTATATAGAATTAGTTAAATGGCATGCGCACTGGCCCTTTAAATCCCAGCGAGCTGGCGCACACGCGCCCTAGGAGACGGGGACGCGCGCGCCGAGCCGCGGGAGCAGCAGAGGATGCCGCGGGAGCCGGGGAAGGTGAGGGAAGCCGGCCACCGGACCCCGGGGAGGCACGGGTGCACCAGCGATCCGAGACAGGGATCGCGGGAGCACCCGTGACACCCAGAAAATTACTCCAAGGCGTCCAGCTTTAAACTGACTCGGACTCCATATTCATCAAAAACTAAAAACCACGTTCATTTGTGGGAAATTAATGTCCTATGTCATGGCTTCTCTGCTTATCCCCAACAAGCAATGGCTACATTCCAAAGGCCTTTTCCTTTCAAATCTGTGCCGTTCTTTATCATGTCTTTAATAATAATGCAAAGGTGCATTATTTTTCTCTGCCTCTCTCTCTCCAATTTGCTTCAGTCTTCCTGGACCACTTCTTTATCTTTTCTATTTGGACACACAACAGGTTCATTAGTGCAACTTAGAAGCACCCATATTGATATATGCCCCCTTTGTTTTTCTTGTCTGATCCTGGAAAACTTATTTGCATATATCCCAGAATCCCCTAGTGCAGTATCAATAGCTGTAAGTCTCCACACACCTCCAAGGCAGCCTTAATTAGCCAAATTTTCATAAGGAGAACTTCCTACCATGTTGGGAAGCAAAAAAGCTGTGACATACTTGTGGGAATAATAAACTATATGTTTATGCATATAGAGTTTGTAGTAAGGTATTGTGTAATGGAAATTGTTATGTACCTTGTGAGATGCATACAACACAGTTCTCCCCTGTGTCCATAACTTAGAATTGGGAAGGGGTCTGACAGGGCTCTTTTTAGAGACAGGTGTGTGTCCTGGAGGTGGGACCTGCATCTCTTAGAAATGTATGATATATCCTGTGGTAATACCAATAATATATTTTATGAGCAGGAATGGAACTACAGGGGTAGCAGCCATGGCAGCTGCTATGGGGTCCACAATGAAATGGGGCCCGACCACTTGACCTGCCACACTGAAGCACCTTCATATACATATTATACATAGCTCATTGTACAGCATATTATGTAAATAACAGTGCACATCATCGACAGCACACAGCTGAGCCAGGAGCTCAGATCAGAAATGTTTGGGAGGGGATAGCATGACGGCAGCACTAGGAATCTTTCAGCTCTACTTCCTGCTACCTACTTCATGTGGCGTCACAGGTTTTCTATTACTTTATACTTTACTTTCATATTAATTCAAACTTTGGGTTTTCATGTTGACAACTAAGAAAGGCTCACTGTGTTCAGTTCACTTCCATTCAGTGACATGATGATCATCAAGAGCAAAATTTATTGGATTACATGAAAAATAACAGCATGTTCTATCCATCAATATTTACCCATCTTGAAATCATCTTAAAAAGCAAGAAAACCGAAACGTGAAGAATAGGAGGGTATAGAGTATATGCAAGGAGTTTATTCACAGGCATGATCCCCAGAGATAGCCTTCTACGGCCGGCACGTACACGATGAGCCTTCGACTGCCCACGTAACTCCGGGACAAGGAGTAAGTCACATAACAGAGCATCACAAATCCAGCATTATATACAGGACATCCCGGAAGTGGAAAAGCCGGGCCAGCAGACTACAGTCCACATGCTCCATGCTGAATGTTAAGTGACTAAGTTTTACTCATGTGTATGCGGGGCTCAACAGCGGGAAGTACGTCTGGATCGGACGCCTATTGGACCATCGGTCATCCTCCTTTGAACAGTGTGACAAAACGATCTGACCGTAGGCTATATATCGAACTGCAGGTCCTTACTTCGGGTAAGGGAAGGGAACCATCCATTGGTTATCCAAATCCTGGGTTCTTGGACAGGAGGACCACTGTCGGCTGCGAGTGACAAGATCGAAGGTGCACACCAAAACGCTTTAGGCCAATCTGGAATGCATAAGTGGGATGACATTGAACAATGTCATTAATAAGGAAAAATGTGTTCGCACTTATGTTATTGGTCTTGCACAATATTCTTTAATGATTAACTTATCCATTTCACAGCCCAAGAATTGTCTGACTCAGCCCCAGCTACCACGCTTCTTTCAGTGATAAAAATCCTATCCACACTGCAGATCGACACCACATTAGATGAATACCAAAGGCTTATTCGAAACAAGATCATGCCAGATCACCTATCAAAGACTGAAATCATTTAACCACTTGGATATAACATAATACAACATGGAGTTTTATTGATTTTCCAATTCAGAAATTCACAACCACTGTAACTCCTGTAAAGACAGGTTGATCTGTGTTTATCATGGGGGAGCTTTGGTGCTATGTATCTCAACAAGAGCTAGAGCTAGAGAAGCTTAATGCCCCATATTGAAGCGGCTATCCAGACACAAACTGCAGCTCAGATCTTATCCTTATTCTGGAGGAGCTGCAGTAAATCCGACTGTTTACGATACTGGTTGAAACACGAGCTGGACCCAAATCCGTGCGGAGCAAGAGACCATCCTACGACTGAGGCCTGTTGGAACCAATAATCCAGTAGTAGAGTAGATCACAGCAGTTTTAATACACTTAGGTCTATTGTCTGGGTAAGGCAGTTCAGTGAGCAGGACGACTGAACAAATCACTATACTCGATGCAATTTCGGATTGCCTATGGTTTTTTTATATGGCCCAACAGAAACAAGACCCCAAACGAGGATTAATGCTGCATGAATCCACGTCTTAGTAAGGGCAAATTCAAGGGCCAATTACAGCAGCCTCCAGTGGTGAGAGCAGAAGTTCAGCACGACAACAGAGAAACAGCAGCCACTAGTGGTACATAATAAAGTACAACAGATTCTCACACTTCTCTGTTCGTCCAGCGTGGCCTTCTTGTTCAGCTCCATCCATGCACGTAGTGGATTATATATAGATGTTTGGATGGTAAACCCAGGGCCCCAACTTTCTAGGGGGCTAATGTAACCCAATCCACCCACCTAATTTATACTCAAGGACCTTCCCCCCATAAATCCTTGTGCATCTGTTCCTGCTCTCATACACATGTACCCAAGAGCCATTTCAGGACCAGTGAGTCCTACAAAGGTTCTGAAACCACAGATGATCATGAAAAGTTCCAGCCCGCAGAAGATTGCATCCTCCATTCCTCAATAAGCTTGACTATAATAGGAAGTGATTCACAGACCTTAAGGGGCTAAATATTTATACAGCGCCAGGAGGCCAATTGTTAAAGGGGTTTTCCACAAACAGTTAGTCCTATCCACAGGGGTCTCAGTGATCGATGGGCTCTCGGCAACCTCTGTCAGCTCCTAGAGATGAATGGAGCAGAACGAGACATGTATGGCCGCCTGCTCCATCCATCTCGGGGAGAGAAGAGGTCCGACGCAGGTACCTGGGACCCCGTGGGGACCCCGTTCTCGTAATCAAAACTGGACCCCCTCCACAATTAGCAAGTTAGGTCTTCTATATTGTAGATAGGGCCTAACTTATTTGGTGGAAATCCTTTTTATCCATGCCTTTCCATCCATCCATAGTGGTTTGGTTCCAGTTAAAAACTGCTGATTGATGCAGAACGTGTCAGACTCCCACTGATGATATACTGGATGACTGATGCTGATGATACAATGTGGTTCTTAGTATGAATTACAGAAAGAATAATCTATAGACTAAGTGGTGTTTTGTGTTATCCATGACTAGCCTTTCCCTTGCATCAGAATATGTGCCCCTATATTTCCCCTTTGCACATTTAACAAGTGAAATACAAGTGTCAAGGTAGTTTATTCACATGATCCTTTGCATGACCTTTCACAAAGACTTCTGCAACAAGTTAGAGTTCATTTCAGTTCATTATACCCAAAAACGGAGTTCACGCTACTGAATTTTCCCTGATGAAAGTCGAAAGCATATTGCCTTGTGTGACCATAGTGTGGTGCTGGGATATCATGTGCGTATGCACATGCAGGAATATCTGCAGGTCAACCACCAAAACTAATCCCCCCAGTGGCCTATTTGTGATTTAGGATTCGGTACGCATAGTAGATAGCATTTTACAGAGTTAGAACGCACAACATTCAGAAATTATCATAGAACGCATCCATGCTTACAGCTGAAATGTTTACTACAGTTAATAGAGCAATTGCAGTGCTCACATCCCTTTGTCGATCTGCAAGTGTTGTTACATAGGACGATTCATGCCGGGATATACTGAAGCGTTTGTATACGTCCACGAGGTGCTATCAAAGAAAAAAATAAGGCCCTTCTCACTATCGTTGCAGTACGTCAGATGAGAGTTCGATCCAGCGATGACGTATCCGTGTTGCGCAGTGGGTGGCCGAGTGCACTTTCATTAGGCCAGTAGAACTCCCATTCTTTTGCATCAGAGTTGCATCAGTTCTGCAGTTGCGAGTAGCATTGTTCACGTGGCATTCACTCTAGCAATGTTTCAACGTCATCTTTGTCCACCGGCAGTATTTCACTCTTTTCAAGGCGCAATGTAATGCAGATTGAAGCTCAACTGAGCTGTGCTTGAAAAACCCATTGCACTTGCATTGGACTACTAGTGTGTCTGAGAGTGCAATGCGTTTTTTGATCTCCATATACTTGGTATGGTGCGTTTTTCTTATACGGCACAGACTTGCAAACAGGTAGGACACTGCTGAATTTTTAACCGAGTTAAAAAAACGCGCTGATCGATTGGGCGGTGTGCACAAAGAGAATGAAGTTCTGAAAGACCTATTGCATTAATGGAGGTCAGGTGCAAATGCAAATTCCTGGTGCGTCAAAAGCAGATGCGACAGAACACGTGGCGTGCAAAACGCAAGAGTGTTAAAAGGGCCTAAGACCATTACACAGAGTTGATCCATGGAAAGGGCGAGTATTTGCCACAGATAAGAGTCCCCATTGTCATAAGGAGGTGTTGGGAAAACACATTTAGAAAAACTGAGGTGGCCCACTTATTTACAATCAAAATCCATTTTAACTTTTAACAATTGTTGTCACCTCGATCGTTAAGCAGTATAACTTCTTAACTTACTAACAAATCTTTGCTCACGCGTGAACACATTGTTATTGGAGTCTTCATTTTTTAAACCAATATCTTTGATGTTTTTAAGGGAGGACACAGTTGGATTTAATGATTGAGACATTGCATTTCCTAGGGGTCAATCTGGAAGGAGATAAAGTTGTGAGGGCCTCGGATCAGGAGCGTCCAATCAATCATAAACCAGTCCCCAATACTTTCACAATCAATTCCTCATTCAGGCTCCATAGAGCAGCCATAATATGTGTCACTTAAATGCCGCCGACAATCGCAGGTCGGCCACGTCACTTGGTCTTTGCCGCATTGACTGCACGAGATGTGTTCGCCATCAAGTGCTGTCTTGGCAAACCCTGTGCTGGTTGCAAGGCCATGGGGGCCGGGAGAGAGGACGTCTGCAGTGCCCACTCAATGGATATGTCCTTACCACCGCATTACTGTGTTTTAGGCCAGGGAGTTCACTTTGGACGGTGGTCTTTTGACCAATGCTGTGCGCAGTACCCTTAATAAATGTGGTCTGCACCAGAACCGCCCCCTTTTTAGGGCCGAATTTTATGGCGGCCCGCGCTAAATCATGCGAGCCTTGACTAACAAATACTGGAAGCGCCCACCTTTACTAAATCCCATGTGCAACAGTTTTGCCCTATGTGTATTTTTGGGGCAGAACCTAATAAATGTGGGGCAGTGTGTTTTGGGAAACTTGTGAGGGAGAGTGCTAGGGTGTGTAATTATGATGAATATGACCCCATGCGGATTACTCAATGAAGTTTTTGGAATCGTTCTTTGGTGTATCTTCTGAAGTTCTGCAGAATTAGTCCCCGCAGCCTGCACCCGTCACTTACCGGGTCATAGGCTCCCCGATCTAGTGGCGAGAATTAGCCGTCCATTGTGTTTAGGAAGAGCACAGAGAGCCCCATGATCCTGCGCGTCCTGGCAGAGCCTAGTACCGTCCTGCCTCAGCCCCAATGTTCTTGGTGCCATCTCCTCCCCAAACATGGGATGATGATGTAGCACTTGACTTGTTGCGAGGAAGTTTCCCGGCCCCTGTTGCAGGACAAGCCCCATGACCTGCTGATCTGCCAACTTCCTACTAGGGGCCATAGGAGCGTCCTGCTCATGTCAAGTGTCACAAGCAGGAGCCTGCGTTGTCGAGTACCATCACATTAGCATAGAAGATAACGGGGTGCATGTGGGATGATGTATTGCGGCACGGGCATCGCCAGGCCTGGCCAGCTCTATGCCGGATATATGTGTCTGTGGCTTGTGAGAACTTGTAGAAGCTTGTCTTCTGCTCCAGGTTGTAGGACCTGTGTACGAGTTCCTGGTAGTAGGTGACATTACATGACCTGCGATTTGCAGCTTGCTACTTAGTCTACGCGGTGCTTTGTAGTAACTGCGAGAAGTGTAAGTAACTTGATGTTAAGTAACCTGTGATGCTGAAGTGTTTGACCTGAACTGTACGTGTGTGCATTTATCTTACATGCACACAGGAGAGCGAGCCCGGGGCGGAGTCGCCTACATGAATGAACATCTGCCAAAATGAGATGGCCACTGTATTCCCTACTGGTGCAAACTACCCCCATGCAGCCAGGACAGGAAAGGTAATAAGGATAACCTGGCCAGTGATAGGAATAATGGGACTGGTGGGCACAAACTCCCACCTGTCAGCCAGATCGAATGAATAATGGCGATAATGGGGACTGTACTTCCGGGGCACATCCTAGCCACCTCCAGCAGCCAGACGCGACATAATGGGAATAATGGGGCACTGTACTCCTACTGTGGGCACAACTACCCCCTGCAGCCAGACTGAGGAATAATGGGGTACTGTACTCCTACTGTGGGCACAACTTACCCCCTGCAGCCAGACTCAGGAATCATGGGCCACTGTACTCCTATTGTGGGCACAGCTACCCCCTCCAGCCAGACTCAGGAATAATGGGGCTATCTACTCCTACTATGGGCACAACTTACTCCCTGCAGCCAGAATCAGGATTAATGGGGCTATGTACTCCTATTGTGGGCACAGCTACCCCTGCAGCCAGGCTACTGTACACTGCTGCCCGGCTCAGAAATCATGGGCACTGTACACCCAATGTGGGCACAGCTAGCCCCTGCAGTCAGACTCAGGAATAATGGGGCACTGTACTCCTGACGTGGGGACAGCTCCAACCTGCACCCAGGCTACTGTACACTGCTGCCAGGCTCAGGAAGCATGGGGCACTGTACTCCTGATGTGTGCACAGCTCCCCCCCCCTGCAGCCAGCCTGCTGTACACTGCTGACAGGCTCAGGAAGCATGGGGCACTGTACTCCTGATGTGTGCACAGCTCCCCCCTGCAGCAGCCTGCCTGTACACTGCTGCCGGCTTCAGGAAGCCTGGGGCAACTGTACTCCTGTGTGTGCACAAGTTCCCGCTACAACATCCTCTGTAACAAGTCTGCGCCAGGCTCAGGAAGCATGGGGCACGTACTCCTGATTTGTGCACGCGTCCCCCCCCCTGCAGCCAGCCTGCTGTACACTGCTGCCAGGCTCAGGAAGCATTGGGCACTGTACTCCTAATGTGAGCACAGCTCCCCCCTGCAGCCAGCCTACTGTACATTGTTGCCAGGCTCAGGAAGCATGTGGCACTGTACTCCTAATGTGGGCACAGCCCCCCCCTGCAGCAAGGCTACTGTACCCTGCTACCAGACTCAGGAAGCATGGGGCAATGTACTTCTAAAGTGGGCACAGCTCCCCCCCAGCAGAAAGGCTACTGTACACTGCTGCCAGTCTCATGAAGCATGTGTCAATGTGCCTCTAAGGCAGGCACAGCTACCATCTGTAGCCTTCTGCTCACTTCTACCAGGCTCAGGAACCATGTGATACTGTATCCAACTCTCTATACTGATTGTGAGGACAAACCACTTGTTACTGTATACTGTAACGTTAACACCTATCACAGATATATATGTGTGGGGGCAGGTGCACATATAGTGATGCCTGAGGCTACAGAAATCACCCTTTACTAGTGTTGCATCCCTTCTGACAGCAAAAATATACTACAATACTCTTTCCATAAAAAACTGAACCCTAAATAAACCCCATACATACCCAGTTATAAAAGAAAATATTCTTACAGAATTAATGGGTCGTCCCATGACTTTTCCTTCTATAAGTTCAATAGATTTTGTAATTGAGTCCTCATATGTAGAATACTTTAAAGGACCATCTAATACAATATTCTATAATCGTTTAGGAGATAAAAGTTGAACATATGGAGCCATCAGTTCTCAGTATGTAGAAGACGCTGAGCCGATTGATATTGTATAGTTTGGTAGGAAGTAATCCTATACAACTAATTACTCTTTGTGGTCTAAGTAGTCATGTGGGTGCTCTTATTTATTGACTTATTTATTCCTTGTGAAGGGTCAATCACAAAGTAGACTCCTAAACCTAGTATATGCTTGACTAAATAAAATACAAAATCTACAAAAACTTTTCTAATAATAATTTTCTGCTCACAACTCTTAGATTGTGGATGGATTAACTTTCCAGTTAGGTCTTTAGGGGGTGCCTGAGATGTTGGGGGTGCTAGGAGTTGCCATATTGTAGTTAACCACTATACACTATGTTGATTCCAGTGCTGGAGACTGCCAGAATCAGTTGGTGGGTTGCGGTACCAAGTGCCACAGTCCCACTGATTTGGTGGTGATAACTGATTGATCCTATTGATGGGTCCTCTGTATCACAAACCTGGATAAAACATTTATAATATCACAAATTTGATATTGTTGGGGATCTAATAATGCCTCAAGAGGCTCAAGTGTATAATGTCCCGGCAATGTTCAGCTTATTTGTGCAGAGTTTGTAGGGCTAGAAGCAAACAGCTCCATACACTCTTCAGTGGCTCTGCATGGCTATTGCAACTGGTTAACTACACAGTGCTGAAAAAATAAAAAACCCTAATTGACCTATATACAGGATAGACCATTAATGATCAGTCTTATGGTTTATAGTTACAGTATATATAATCTTTGTTCATTACTGAGCACTTGATTGTATGGTTACTCACATAAGCTTTGATAAAGGAAAGCTTGACATCCAGCTACACACACAAGTTGAAAAATGATTCAGACCAAACAGACCTTGAATTTTGACAGCAGTTCAGGATTCCCATAGGTTGCTGAGACCCTGCCACTTGTTACAGATAACTGTGCAGAATTTAAGGTTATGTCTACAAGACGAGCATCCCATACATATTTGAGACTTGCCAAATAAAGTGAAAGTTCATGGGCAAGTAGGCAGATACAAGGCAGCAATCCCTCAGGTTTGACTGTTCACACTATATAGTGGCAGAATATATTACACTCTTAGGCTGGGTTCACACCACGTTTTATGTATACGCTACCGTGGTTATCCATGGGACAGACATTGAGGCAGTGAAGTGCTATAAGTATTTGGGTGTCCTCCTCAACAATAAACTGGAGTGGGCAGAGAACATAAATGCACTTCACAGGAGGGGTCAGAGCAGGCTATACCTGCTGAGGAGGCTGAGGGCATTCGGAGTGCGGGGGGCTCTTCAACTCTGTAGTGGCACCAGCCATCTTCTTTGGCATAGTCTGTTGGGGAAGCAGCATCTCAGCGAGGGAGAGGAGCAGACTGGACAAACTGATTAGGAAAGACAGTTCTGTCCTGGGGGGTCCCCCTGACACAGTGCAGGTGGTAGCTGAGAGGAGGACACCGTGTAAGTTGAAGTCTATTCTAGAGAATAGCTTCCATCCCATGAATAATACTGTGGTGGCATTGGGGAGCACCTTCAGTGACCGACTGCTTCACCCCAAATGTGAGAGGGAGCGCTATCGTAAGTCATTCCTCCCCGCTGCCATCAGGCTGTTCAACTAACAAGGCCCAAACAGAAGTAACCTGCGCCCCCCACCTAACCAGTCCCTGCAAGTCCCATCCACAGACTGAACATCAGACTGCCGATCATTGCTTGTCTCTTTTTTGTCTTTTTATCCCCCTTTTCTTTTTGTTCATTTATCCCTAATATTATTGTTGTCATAGTTTGTACTTCACTCTCTGTACCCTCTCTGCTGCTGTGGACTAATAAAGGATTATCTTATCTTATCTTAAGTGTATATGTGGGGAAAGCACCCGATGTATACGCTTAGCATATACTTTGACAAATAATGGCAGATGGAGGCATAGTTTTTGCCTCTGTCTGGCCACTATACCTAACACCTAAAACAGCAGGACTTATTAGGACAGTGACATTACTGGGGGAACGCCCCGTTCATCGGCAGCAGTACACTCTTCCCTCCACATTCAAGGGGAGTGGGGATCCCCAGGCAATGTATCCTACTGTATAGGGATATAGAGGGAAACATCTGTGCCATACGTTGTGAGAACACATCGGCATCCTTCTGACATATTCTTACAACGTATGGCACATAACATAATGTGAACCCAGGCTTACATCTCTTTATAGTGGCTCTATTCCAGAAAACAATGTACCAGCAGCCCCGACTTATGACGCCTGATTTACAGACAACCCCTAGTTATAAACGTCTCTGCCCACTGTGACCTCTGGTGAAGGTCTCTGGATGCTGGTGATTTACTATATTCAGTCCCAGGCTGCAATGATCAACTGTAAGGTGTTTGTAATGAAGCTTTATTGTTCATCCTAAATCAAATTGACACAGGAATCAAAAAATCATTTGTCTGGAGTTACACTTACACAATATACCTGCTCTGAATTACCTACATAACCTGGGGACTGCCTGTATTGTGCTCTGCCCAATAATGCCTCAAGTGTATAACATTACATTTGTACAGCATACTTACCAACAGTCCTGATTTTGCTAGGACCCATAAAAGGGGTGGAATAACATTAGAGGGGTTGTACCATGTTTTCATGGTATCCATAGTATGAGGATAACAATCTGACTGGTGAGGATTAAATAGCTGAGAGGGACAGCAAACTGTCCCTGAGAAATCTGGTGGTGGTCCCTTCCTCAGTAACGAGCATGCACCCCGCCATTAAATTGTATTGGAGTGTTGGAAACTGCAGAGCACAGCACTCAGATATCTCCTGCACTCTTAAATACTGGGAATTCTGGAGATATCTGTGGATAGGGGATAACATGCAGACTTGGTTCAACCCCTTTAATGGGCCTAAGACACACAACAGATTCCCCCATATTATGATTATTTTATCAATATTCTAAAGAAGAGTGGGCCAAAATTTCCTCCAGAATGATGTGTTTCTACAGGAAACAAGGACTTCATTGCTATTGCTGTATGTTATTGCTGTAAAAGTGTTTCATGGGATATACTACGTCATTTACACATAGGTTTTCATGGGATGTACTCTTAGACGCTTAGTACCCTTCCTATGTGCTCACCTCTCCAGGTGAACGTATGCTACACCAGAGTACTGACCCAGCCATGGCATACGTTTGTGTGAAAGCAGCCTTATATATAGGTTTTCATGGGGTGTAGGTTTTCATGGGGTGTACTTGTTTCCATTGTGCCCACCTTTTTGGTAAAAAAATAATGACTGTATGTGGTCGAACATACAGCATTTTTCAGCTTACTCATGTACACAAGGGCCAGGGTGTTTCCAGTCTTGACCTTAGGGATGTTCCTATTAACTTCTTCACTGCAATTAACCACTAGTGCCGCACATATTACCCTAGAACAGCGATGGCAAACCTTTTAGAGAACGAGTGCCCAAACTACAATCAAGACCCACTTATTTATCGCAAAGAGCTAACACAGAAATTTAATTTGTGATTTATACTCCCTGCTCTGTCACAGCTTTCATTCATATCAGCCCCTGAGGACACCAATAAAGCAGAAAATACAAGAAACTTGGATGATCATTGTAGTTTCCCTCCAAGGTCCCATAAACAGGAAGAATTATCAGGGCCGGAGCAGGAGCTACAATGATAATCCAGATCTGTCCACACATTCCCACTCCTGCAGTAGTCCCAGGTAGAGCTGTAACTTTAAAATACCTCTGTGCACAGCAAGTCCTGGGCTGTCTGGGACTGCAGGAAGATACCTGGAGTCCTCTCTGGTGATGGCCTGAGTGCCCACAGAAAGGGCTCCGAGTGCCACCTCTGGCACCCGTGCCATAGGTTCGCCACCACTGCCCTAGAACAACCCAAGTCTTGTGTGGCTCTTATTAGATAGATGTCTATAATGTCCCTGTGTTCAGATTTCATTAGTCAGTGGATTGTGAAATTATCTTCTATTTCTACTTAATCCATCCGGACATTATTCTGTTTCCTGTAATGAGCATAATTAATAGCATGTTTACTGTGTGCAGTATGTCAGGAATATAATTAACCTGTCATCTTTTTCTCTCTACCAAGTTGTATATCCAGCCATGTGACACGTAGGTCAGAGAACGTATCCATCTGAGGTTATACACTACTTCCTCTTGCATTTGTACACATTGTTTTTTGATGGATTCTCTTTATTTGCTGTTTTTGTTGACATGTGGATGTATTTATGTCAATGAAGTCTGGATACATTGTTCACTTTGCTATATGTTAGGATGATACAGCATAATCTGTTTTTGTGTTCTCTGATCCATAGTCCACTCTTTGTTTGGTATCAGTGCATGGCTTTAAGAGCAGGATGGAGAAGAGAACATGTATCCATACTTTAATAAACATTAAATATTAGTTGTATACATTTAGAGATTACTTACCTTTCCTATGTTGTCATCAAAGTGTTTCTATCGTTGCTGATAGTGTATAATATCCAGAATAGCTATTTATGGCTACCCATCCACCTACCAAGTAAATTATTGTTCAATACTGTACTAACAGTTTCAAGTATCCTTAGGGTTGGAAAAGTAAGCTGAAAAATCAGCTGCTTATTTGAAATCTGCTTATTTGAAATAAAAATCTTTTATCCGCTATTGCTTTACAGTTTGCATTGCTTTGAGATCTGCAAACTGATCATCTCTCAGTGAGATGAATTAGCAGGTGACTACTTGCCATACAAACTGTACAACAAATGCGGCTGCCAAACTGATCTCCAGTAATTCATGGTCAAGAGAAGCTGCTCTATTAGATAGGTTAATCCCTTTGTTGTCATATCTAACCCCCTAGATTGTATGTAGTGTTAAACTGGCCAATCCTTGCCCACACGCCTGACGGAGATCCAGGAAATGCTTATGAAGGTTCCTCATACATAGAAACAAATGATAACATTTTCTGCCCAACTAATTACTTGTTGCATTCTAAGTAATATGTGGTCCAGCAGCAGTCCCCTCCCTTATTAATGTCCAGCTGCAGCTCCCCTTTTGCAGTCAGGAGCAGGCCCTCTCCTTATTAATGTCTAGCAGCGGCGCGCTCAAGATCAAATGTATGAGGTCTGCAATCTTTCATTTCACAGGTGTGGACATTGCCCCCTTCAGGGTTCTGTTATAACCAGTGATCGTACCCCAACTACTATTCTATGATAAACAAAATCATAGTGATCAATATGATGCTACTGGTTCTGGTCATTAGACTCACTGTCACATTGAAATATTGTTGCTGTAGTGCAGTTTGCAGGGACTGTGTGCCCATCTTAATAAGTTTTAAAGGCTTTCTACCGAGTTTGCAAATTTTTCGACGCAATGGGTGATAGTCTGATTGATGAGGATGAGACTGCAGACCCCCCCCCTCCAATCACAGGAACAGGACCCATAGCAATACAAAGAATGGGGGTCTTCTTCTCACTATTGGATAGAGTGGGAGGTCAAGCATGCGTCCTGCCACTTAATTTATTACTATGGGAGTGCTATGCTCTGCAATTTCCGACACACTTATACTATCAAATGGATTGACAGGAGGAGCATGTGGTGAGACGGTTGGGTGCGGGCTTAATTGAGCCATCGGTTCACTGAGGTGAGCTATCTCATGTCGTTCACGAACAAGAGCCGGCTCACGAACATGAGGCGGCTTGTTGCGAACAACACATCACTAGTTGAGTGTGGAGGAGAGGATACTAACATAGGCACACACCGGCTCCAGCTTCTCTATCCACTCCATCCCCTTGGGACTCACCACATGCTGCTGGCAGGGAGCCTGGTAATGTGAATTAAACTTACATAAACTACTGTCAGAATTCCAACAAAGGCATTTTTAAAATCTGCATGCAATAGACAATTGGGACCTGTCACTAGCTAAAAATCACATTCCTGGTAATTGATATTGTTTAACCCCTTCAGTACCATACCATGTAAATGTATGGCAGCTTTTACTGTGACAAATTGCAGAAAGTATGTAAATTGAAGTCATTACAGTAGCCAACTTCAAACGGCTATATCTCCTGAACACTGGCATGTATCATATTAAAGGGAACCTACCACCACTGATCTACATATAAAGGTAGATCTGGTGGTAGGTGGATCTATAGGACGTGAAGAATACCTGACCCGCGGCTGCGCAGCTCTGGCTTCGGAGCAGTGACCGTGCAGCCGCAGGCCTGCAGTTTTGCGTATGTGCAGGAAGGTTTCGCAGACGAGGAGAAAACTGCACGCCGAAGATTTCTGGTAGGAGCATCGAAGATTGTGGGATTGTGTATGGATGCTCCACAGAGCCAGAGATATCCACCCTTAAATTTGCACTAAAAAAATGGATTTTTATGTACAGCTTTTTATTGCTGTATTGCTTTTATTTTATTGTAACTTTTAGAGTGGATATGTCCGGTTCTGTTGAGCATCCATACACAGTCCATACACGAGTTTCTAGGTGCAAGGGTTCAGGAGATATAGGCGTTTGAAGTGTGGGGGCACAGAGAGCATAGAAGAAGCATAGAAGAAGCTGCATGAAAGACTTTCACTTTTCTTTATTGCAGAAGTACATGCACCCTCTGTATCTGTAGCTGAATCTGGGAAAGGGGGATGGAATAATGCTGGACATATTTAGAACAAGGTTTGGTAGAAGTTACTACTTTAAAAAAAAAAACACTTTAATTGGAAAAATGACAACAAATCTTATTTTTTTCACATTTGTAGTCAATCAATGGCAAATTTCAAATATGTAATTATAAAAACTATGGTATCAAGATAAAGTCTCACATGTCTTGAAAAAAACATTTGTTTTTGATACGTAAAGCTTTTCCAGAGATATCGTCATTTAAAGAAGTGCTTTTCAGAACGTCAAAAATTGACCAGGTTTTTCTGGCACCAATGACCATCGGTACTGAAAGGGTTAAATAACGAAAAGTTATAAAATTTTCCAATACAGGCAGTCCCCGGGTTACGTACAAGATAGGGTCCGGAGGTTTGTTCTTAAGTTGAATTTGTATGTAAGTCGAAACTGTATATTTTATAATTGTAGTTCCAGACAAAAAAAAAATTTACCCCAGTGACAATTGGAGTTTAAACATTTTTTGCTGTAATGGGACCAAGGATTATCCATGAAGCTTCATTACAGACACCTTACAGCTGATCATTGCAGTTTGGGACTATAGTAAAGCATTCAGAAAGCTTCACCATAGGTCAGAGGGGTCTGTCTGTAACTATGGGTTGTCTGTAAGTCGAGTGTCCTTAAGTAGGGGACCGCCTGTATATTTTATGTTTCAATTCCTCACGGTTTTCTGGATCTCTGCTTGTTGTCCTGCCATAGAAGCTTCATTGTTTAATTCCAGTGGACATAAATCTGACCACAGCTCTGATTTCTCCATATGATACTAATGAACTGTGTATGCAGAGATCTAGAAAACCAGGAGGAATTTATACAGAACATATTTTAGAAAATGTTATTATTTTTCATCATACAAACAATAACATTAATTTTCTAAAGTGGGAATACCCCTTTAATTTTATATCTTTCACATTCTAAAAGTATGTTAAAAATGCCTGAAATCCTCTGGTACAGCTCCAAATGATAGAGACACCTTAAAAATATTTCAAACTTTGTGAGGCTGTGTTTTTTAAAATTGGAAACATACCATAATCAACTTAACTACGGTAACTACTTTTTATTTAGCCAGAGAGTTAATGAACTATAGTATAGTATATAGTATAGTATAGTGTCTCAGCCAATTTCCATCAAATTTGGAAGGCGTGAGAAGCTAGAAATGTCATCTTATCTTTCACACTACACAATGAGGTAGCTTTACATGCCATTGAAAAAGAGCATGTTTAATAGAACAATAAACAATACATATGATGCCGGGATACCTGAGTTAACCCCTTCAGTGTCTCACAATATATATATATATATATATATCGAATTTATTCTTATTGTATTTTGATATCTTCTCCCTTTTCTCTGTTGTGTGGTCATGTGATCACGTACCAGTGCTTTTCCGCCCCATGTGCAATATGCTTAAATACTCAGTGCCAGAGCATATCAATAGGCTACGACTAAGGACGCAACGCATCAGATTTGTCATGTTATAGGACATCTCTACTGTTTTTAAATTTTTTTGAATAAAGTGGAATTTTTACAAAGAAAATTACCGAAGTCTTCTTCAAGCTGGATGCTGGACAAACTTTCCTTTTTCATGTATGTTACTTATGGTCACTGCACAGCAAGACGGCTATTCAAGAGTGGTGAGCTGAACGGACTAAGGACGCAACGCATCAGATTTGTCATGTTATAGGACATCTCTACTGTTTTTAAATTTTTTTGAATAAAGTGGAATTTTTACAAAGAAAATTACCGAAGTCTTCTTCAAGCTGGATGCTGGACAAACTTTCCTTTTTCATGTATGTTACTTCTGGTCACTGCACAGCAAGACGGCTATTCAAGAGTGGTGAGCTGAACGTCGCTATTTTTACAAGTTACACGGAGCTTGTATTACAGCTTGTATTACACACAAGATACAGACAGGACTAATCAACCAGAGCTGGATCACTCATACACAGAAGCTGGGGGATGGTGCAGCAATTGATTATTCTGCTTTCAGGCACATCCCAGGGATTACACCGTCCTGTGAAGCAGTGCATAACTAATGTGCTAGGAGAAGCGCTGAGCCAGTCACAGCTTCATTATCATAATTTTATAATTGTTTTATCACCAAAACCTCTCAGCACATGGATAAACCAAGATATGATCCTGCATTAGTGTAGCTAAAGCATTCTCAAGGTATGTTTGCTTCATTATGCATCAAATCAAAGGGTAGGTTTTCTTTATAGCAAATTTGTCAAAAGGAATGTCAAGTTCTAATAGCCTATGCCAGTGGTGGCGAACCTATGGCACTAGTGCCAGAGGCGGCACTCAGAGCCCTCTGTGTGGACACCCAGGACATCACTCCAGAATAAAGTTCACCAGACAGAACTCAAAGAATCTGCCTGCAGAATCTTCCTACAATGATAGATGAATTTGCCCTCCTCCTTTCAACTGTGTTGGTGTCCTTGGGAGGCTGAAGGATTGAAAGTTGTCAAAGAACAAGGAGAAATGCGTTACTTCTTAAATTGCTGTGCTGGCACTTTGCAATAAATATATGTCTTTTGGTTGAAGTTTGGGCACTGAGGCTCAAAAAGGTTCGCCATCAGTGGCCTATGCTATACCGATTTTGAGGACTTTATTACAGTTTATTTTACATTACCTGGCTCCTTGCCAGAAGCATGTGGTGAGTCCTGGATTAGGGCATTCATTAAGGCTTCATGCATTCTTCCTCTATTCCACAGCATTCCCTCCCCTGCTTGCTCAATTAACATGACAGGAAGTAGGAAGGGGTAAGGGAAACTGAGACACAGGCACACATGCTGCTGCAGCTGCTTCCCTTGCCCTCCTACTGAAGTGATGCTTTCAGAATGCTTTCAAGAGATGTTTATAAATGTGTTCTATGGAGCCAGTTAAAAAGCGGTCTTCTCTGGGGTCTTAGATAGATGTCCATTATATGGTTAACCCTTTAAGGACCTCGACCTTTTTTGTTTTTTCATTTTTATTTTTCACTCCCTACAAGCAAAAATCTATAATCTATTTTTTTACACGTAAAGAGCTCTGTGATGGCTTGTTTTATGCGTAACAAATTGCGCTTCATAGTGATGGTATTTATTCTTCCATGCCATGTACTGGGAATAGGGAAAAATATTTAAAATGCAGTGAAATTGGTAAAAAAACGCATTTGTTCTGTATTCTTGTGGGCTTGGATTTTACGGACTTCGCTGTATGCCGTAAATTACATATCTACTTTATTCTTTGGGTCGGTGTGATCACGGGGATACCAAATTTGTATAGGTTTTATAATGTTTTCATACATTTACAAAAATTAAAAACTAGTGTAGAATTTTTTCTTATCTTGTCATCTTCTGGCGCTAATAACTTTTTTATACTTTGGTGTACGGAGCTGTGGATAGTGTCATTTTTTACGGCTTTTGATTAAATTTTCAATGCTACAAATTTAGGACTGCAAAAAAGTGCCATTTTCAACTTTGGCCGCTATTTTCCGTTGCGGGGTTAAATGCAGTGAAAAACTGTTATTATATTCTGATAGAACGGGCATTTTCAGATGATTTATATTTATATCAGTTCTAGGGAAAGGGGGGTGATTTGAATTTTTAGGTTTTTAATTTTTTTTTATTATACTATATTTTTTAAAAAAAACTTTTTTTTTTTACTTTTACTATTTTTCAGACTCCCTAGGGTACTTTAACCCTAGATTGTCCAATTGATCCTACCATATACTGCCATACAACTGTTGGCTATCATTACAGTACTGATAGCACATTGTAGTGAAAGGGTTAAAACAAAACAGCCTCGGGTCAAAAACAGCCTCGAGAAGATCTGAGGCTGTCATGGCGATGGATCGCCGCTCCCCGATGATGTCCCGGGGAGCGATGATCCGTGGCAAGATGGCGATTATCATAATTTTATAATTGTTTTATCACCAAAACCTCTCAGCACAGGGATAAACCAAGATATGATCCTGCATTAGTGTAGCTACAGCATTCTCAAGGTATGTTTGCTTCATTATGCATCAAATCAAAGGGTAGGTTTTCTTTATAGCAAATTTGTCAAAAGGAATGTCAAGTTCTAATAGCCTATGCTATACCGATTTTCAGTACTTTATTACAGTTTATTTTACATTACCTGGCTCCTTGCCAGAAGCATGTGGTGAGTCCTGGATTAGGGCATTCATTAAGGCTTCATGCATTCTTCCTCTATTCCACAGCATTCCCTCCCCTGCTTGCTCAATTAACATGACAGGAAGTAGGAAGGGGTAAGGGAAACTGAGACACAGGCACACATGCTGCTGCAGCTGCTCCCCTTGCCCTCCTACTGAAGTGATGCTTTCAGAATGCTTTCAAGCGATGTTTATAAATGTGTTCTATGGAGCCAGTTAAAAAGCGGTCTTCTCTGGGGTCTTAGATAGATGTCCATTATATGGTTAACCCTTTAAGGACCTCGACCTTTTTTGTTTTTTCATTTTTATTTTTCACTCCCTACAAGCAAAAATCTATAATCTATTTTTTTTACACGTAAAGAGCTCTGTGATGGCTTGTTTTATGCGTAACAAATTGCGCTTCATAGTGATGGTATTTATTCTTCCATGCCATGTACTGAGAATAGGGAAAAATATTTAAAATGCAGTGAAATTGGTAAAAAAAACGCATTTGTTCTGTATTCTTTTTTTATGTTTTTTATGTATTATTCTGTATTTTTTATTATACTATATTTTTTATTATCCACGCCATGTACTGGGAATAGGGAAAAATATTTAAAATGCAGTGAAATTGGTAAAAAAACGCATTTGTTCTGTATTCTTGTGGGCTTGGATTTTACGGACTTCGCTGTATGCCATAAATTACATGTCTACTTTATTCTTTGGGTTGGTGTGATCACGGGGATACCAAATTTGTATAGGTTTTATAATGTTTTCATACATTTACAAAAATTAAAAACTAGTTTAGAATTTCTTCTTATCTTGTCATCTTCTAGCGCTAATAACTTTTTTATACTTTGGTGAACGGAGCTGTGGGTAGTGTCATTTTTTACGGCTTTTGATGAAATTTTCAATGCTACAAATTTAGGACTGCAAAAAAGTGCCATTTTCAACTTTGGACGCTATTTTCCGTTGCGGGGTTAAATGCAGTGAAAAACTGTTATTATATTCTGATACAACGGGCATTTTCAGATGATTTATATTTATATCAGTTCTAGGGAAAGGGGAGTGATTTGAATTTTTAGGTTTTTTATTTTTTTTTATTATACTATATTTTTTTTTAAAAAACTTTTTTTTTTTTTACTTTTACTATTTTTCAGACTCCCTAGGGTACTTTAACCCTAGGTTGTCCAATTGATCCTACCATATACTGCCATACAACTGTATGGCAGTATATGAGGATTTTCCCCCTCATTCATTACAGTACTGATAGCACATTGTAATGAAAGGGTTAAAACGAAACAGCCTCGGGTCTTCGGAAGATCTGAGGCTGTCATGGCGATGGATCACTGCTCCCCGATGATGTCCCGGGGAGCGATGATCCGTGGCAAGATGGCGGCGCCCATGCGCGGCAATGTGCTGGTTGACACCGCGATGTGCAGCAAAGACTTACCGGCTATGGAGAGGGCTCAGCTCGTGAGCCCTTTCCATGCACCCGCAGCCGACCCGTGACATGCGATTACGTCACGGGTTGTGAAAGGGTTAATCTGATGGTTTTTTCAACAGACTGCAAGGCCTCACGTTCTCTACCTTCACTACTTCCACCTAAGCAATAAAGGATTGTAGAGATTACTTTGCATAAACTTGACATTTATTCATTTCATGTTTTTAGTGATTATAATTTTTGTTGTGGTCAGCATCCATTATGGCTAAGGGCGAGTAATGTGTCCGGTACATGTCTATGGCAGCTTTTTTCTATACCTGTTATTCATGTTTTTAAGTATTTTTCATTAAAGAAAATCTACTACATGGATCAAGGAATGTAAACCAAGCACACTTACATGCTGGCATGTGCCCCCTCTGGCAGGACCAGCTCATCTTTCAGCTTCTTTTTTTTATCATAGTTTATATGATTGAAAAAAGACACATGTCCATCAAGTTCAACCAAGGCAGGGAAGGGACTGGATGAGGAAGAGATTTAGGGGAAACAATTCTATATAACATGACCATCAATGTTATTTAGGTGTAAAAAGGCATCTAGACCCTTCTTGAAGCTCTCAGCTGTCCCTGCTGTGACCAGCGGCTGAGGCAGGCTAAGTTCTCATAGTAAGAAAGCCCTGTCGCCTCTGGTGATTAAACCTTGTTTTCTCCAGGCGCAGACAGTGCCCCCTCGTCTTTTGATTTGATTTAATCTGAAACAACTTACCACCATATTTTTTGTATGGACCATCATATAGTTATATAAATAATCATGTCCCCTCGTAGTCGTCTCTTTTCCAGACTAAATAAATATAGTTGTTTTAATCTTTCCTCATAACTCAGAGCCTCCATACCCCTTATCATTTGTGTGGCTCTACGTTGAACCCTCTCCAGTTCCAGGGCATCCTTTTTATGGACCGGTGCCCAGAACTAGACAGCATATTCCAGGTGAGGTCGTACCATTGCCTTGTACAGTGGTAATATTACATCCCTAACACGAGAGTCCATACCACTTTTGATACATGACAAGATTCTACTGGCTTTAGAGGCAGCTGATTGACATTGCATGCTGTTATTCAATTTATTATCTACTAGTAACCCCAGGTCCTTCTTAACAAGGGACTCTCCCAGATTTACTCCCCCAAGGACATATTTACTCCCCCAAAAATAGACACAGTGCTATTCATTCCAACCTCTATATCATTAATAAATATATTAAATAGTAGTGGGCCAAGCACAGAACCCTGGGGTACACCACTTATAACTGGTGACCATTCTGAGTAGGAATCATTGACCACAACTCTCTGGATATGATCCTTTAGCCAGTTTTCAATCCAATTGCAAATTATTCCGGCCAAACCACTAGACCTTATTTTACCCATCAGGCGTCCATGAGGGACAGTGGCAAATACCTTTGCAAAGTCCAAGAACAAAATATCTACAGCAGCTCCTCCATCCAGGCATCTGCTCGCCTCTTCTTAAAAGCAGATCAGGTTAGTCTCACAACTTCTATTCTTAGTAAACCCATGCTGGCTGTCATGTTTAATACTATTTGATGTCAGATACTCCAGTATATAGTCTTTTACTAAACCTTCAAATATTTTACCCACAATGGAAGTTAAGCTTACAGGCCTGTAATTGCCTGGCGAAGTTCTAGAGTCCTTTTTATATATTGGCACCACATTTGCCTTGCCGCCAGTCACTTGGCACCACACCAGACATTACGTAATCCTTGAAGATTTTAGACAGCGGTACTGCAATAACAGAACCGGTCCAGGAGCCTTGTACACATTAATTTTATTGAGCTTAGATTGGATCATGTCTAAATTCAGCCAGGCTAGTATATTGCAGGATGCATGACCCGTACTGGCACCACCCACGTCAGAAGTTCTTTCATCTATCGTATAACCGAGCTAAAAAACCCATTAAGTATCTCTGCCTTCTCTTGGTCTCCAGTCACCGATGCCCCATTTTCAGAATAAAGGGGTTCAACCTGGTCTGACCCATTTTTTTTGCATTAATAGACTTTTTTGTATTGGGTGATTTCCTTTTTGCAGATTTTGGTAAGTTTTTTGTAAGTATTGAAAGCCTCAGGTGACCCCTCAGATTTATTTTTTTGCCCTTCTTTGTTCCAAAAAAGACTTTAAAAATTATGCAAAAGAGCGGGGCTTCATAGCTTTTAATGCTTTTAAATGGAACCTCCCCATGTCCCCAAAGAGAATAGTTTACACATTGCCAAAGAGTTTTTATAGTAACACTGGCTTTTTCAGAAAAAAAGATAAGTTAGATGAGATAAGTTTATCTTTCTGTATGAAGAGCTGGCCAGTGACTGATTTCTCCCCCACTCTTGGGAAAAACCTCCCATGTCCCCGTTGCTTCCCCCTCAGGACATCATACATGTTTGCCCCACTCCTCACTGGCCACTCCCATGAGACAAGGGACACAGATTTGCATACAAAAAGGTAAACTTTGATCTAACGTATATTTATTTAAAAAAGTGCCAGTTTTACCACAAAACCTCTTTGGCAATGTGTATACAATTCTCTATGAGGACATCAGGGAGGCAGAAAAAGGTCTGATGACAGGTCCCCTTTGAGGTAATTTTGGAGACATGTTCTTTATCAATTGTTGTGGTGCCAAAGTTAAATGAGGTCTTAGTTTTTATGAGACTAGCTGCATATTGTTTTCATGTAGTATTTGAAACGTGGATATTGATGTACAATGATCCTGTAGTGTAGTTTCAACCAACAGCGTTCGGGTGCAGTGGTTGCATTTCATCGTCAGGATGGCATTATCAAAAGAATTGAAAGTGAGAGGGGACAGTACTACTATTGAGAACTGAGGTATACACTTCAGTAGAAATCACATACTGGACACATACTGGTCATCAGACCGAAAACAACTTCTGTACTTTTGATGCATAGTAGGAAGAAATGTGTGGCTAGTCCAGCTTCATACATGATCTACAGTACTTTATAAAAAAAAAATCTTCTTTATTTCAACATTCATTTCACGGTACAAACCAGTAGGCCAGCATGGAAAAAACAAGGAGTATACACATAACTTACGCGTTACGGCCTAGTGTGATAAGATTGCGGACAGTCTTTAATACTAGACCCACCCCTAGCAATGAACATATCAATGATAGTTCCAGGATGCACATGAGGCTGACTGGTCAAGTTTCGGGGAGGAGATCATTAAATCGATTTTTTTCCTTGAATACTAGGGACCTGCTAGTCTTGAATAAGAGACCGTAGGCCGTGTGTATGCTACTTGCGGTTTTTCCATGCTGCCCTTTGTACCGTTTTAACATGTTGAAATAAGGAAGATGTTTTTATTAAGTACGGTGGATTGTGTATAAAGCTGGACCAGCCACACATTTCTTCCTATAGATGGGCATTCACTTTTAATTTAATTTATTTGCCATATGTAAACATTTCTTCAATTGGATGTTATTAAAAAAAAAAGTTCCTGTGTGAAGATAATTTCTCATAAATGTAGTCATGTTGTCTCTTAGAAACAAGATAGCTTCCTCAGATACGGCCACCTGACATTTTGGGAGAAGTGGCCTGACATG
Organism: Engystomops pustulosus; assembly: GCA_019512145.1. NCBI lineage: Eukaryota > Metazoa > Chordata > Amphibia > Anura > Leptodactylidae > Engystomops > Engystomops pustulosus. The sequence goes on along the minus strand of CM033644.1, from coordinate 158,609,798 downwards.
CACTATTTCGTGCTGCCTGACCACCTGGCATCAGTGTCAGGGCGGCTATGCAACATGTAGTTACTCCCAGACATTTCATATACAAACGCCCTTTGTTTCTTTGTGCAATCCCTACAGCAGTGGTGGTCGTATCCAAGCACACAGTGTTGTTTCTAAGGGACCATATGACTACATATATGAGAAATTATCTTCACACAGGTAAATTTTTTTTAATAACATCTAATGGAAGAAATGTTTACATATGGCAGATTAATGAAACTGAATGTGAATGCCCAGATGAGAATACCCCTTTAAGGCGACCTGACTCTCCTTCTCGTTTAATTCTTTGAAACATAGTAGTTAAAGGGTTGGTCCAGTTTCAGCAAATAAATGTTATTATTTGTTTTTATGTATCTCTTCTATTCTAACATTTACTTACTGAAACTGTACAACCCCTTTAATTGAACTGGTGCAATTGATATGTCTTTGTTATAAGAATGACATAAAACCCTAGAACGACAGTGGTAATGATATCTCTGTGTGTATACCACCTGTCTTTGCTGAGAAGAACATATATGGGGTCCTGCTTATTCTTTGTGTAAATGTCAGTCTTTTTGCAGATGTCATTGTGACTAAGCATTTCCAAAGCAATGCTACCGTATTGTCACCATGTACAGGATGAGTAGACCTCATCACCTTTACCATGTATGTCTCTCTAGCTCTTCTGCATTTACACAAGCCAGTATAGTCAGGATTCTTATACTGAAACTTCAGTATCAGGACACACCGCTTGTTTCTGAGCAAGTAAATGTTCTCACTGGAAAATTTGTCTTGTGCATAGCGTTTTTAATGCGCTTTATTCTAAAAATAAAATACAGGTGGTCCCCTACTTAAGAACAGCTGACTTACAGACAACCCCTAGTTACAAACAGACCTCTGGTAATTGTTAATTTACTGTACTTTAGCCCCAGGCTACAATAAACAACTATAACCTAATTAAATGTGTCTGCAGTTAAGATTTATGATTATTCCTGGTTCTTATGACAACCCAACATTTTTAAAATCCAATTGTCACAGAGACCAAAAAAAAATTTGGTTGGGGTTACAATAATAAAATATACAGTTCAGACTTACATACAAATTCAACTTAAGAACAAACCTATAGACCCTATCTTGTACATAACCCGGGGACTGCCTGAAATCAATTTTCTTGGTTTTGTCTGGAGAGCTGGATATAGTCAAAGTAAAAGGTAAAATAATATATAACCAATTTTGAAGTATCTGGTTGACTACAGCTATGCGGGATTAATATCAGTAAATGTATCCATGTGCAGTTTACTGAACTCCTGTTCCCCCTAGTGGGCATTATTATCTGCACACATTAAAAAGTAAACTTTAACAGGGTTAGTATAGCGTAGGTGACACTATGGGGGCTTCTACTTACCTTAGGTATGCAGAGGTAGTACACACATGGTATGGGCACCTCACTTACACAGCTACACAGAAAGGCATTTTTGGGACAAGAACAAACTTTCAATTCCTAATAGTTGCATACATAGGGGGTCATTTATTAAGGGCCCGATTCGCGTTTTCCCGACGTGTTACCCGAATATTTCCGATTTGCGCCGCTTGTACATGAATTGCCCCGGGTTTTTGGCGCACGCGATCGGATTGTGGCGCATCGGGGCCGGTATGCGCGCGACAGAAATCGGGGGCGTGGCCGAACGAAAACCCGACGTATTCGGAAAAACCGCCGCATTTAAAAACCGAAATGTGTCGCATAAGGACCGCTTACCTTCACCTGGTCCAGCTCGGTGCATTCCGGCGCGATGAGTTTACTTTCAGCGCAGCAGCGCCACCTGGTGGACGGCGGAAGAACTACCTTATTAAATCCCGGCCGGACCCGAATCCAGAGCGGAGAAGCCGCCGCTGGAACGCGAATGGACCGGGTAAGTAAATTTGCCCCATAGTCTTTGCTTATTCTTTTATCAATATGTATAAGAAACTAACTGCAAATCTGTGATAGGTGACATCTTAATTATGTCAAAGAAAAAATATTTAGCCACAAAATCATGTATCGCTCAGCTCAGTTTCTACCGCTTTTTAAGGAGTAGATTGAATGTGGCCCTAGGACCAAACTTAACTATCCAAGTTATAATGGAGATTTTGCCAGTTTGAACCTATATTTTAGAAAATATAATGTCATGTCCACTGCCAATGCAAAACAAAACTGGAGGAAAGGTCGTGTTTAAAAGCAATAAACACAAGTGATAATTCCTCTCTGTACAAGTACACTAAATAATGGTGTTAGGCTGCATTCCAGACGTTCTGGGACAATGGGTTGCTCTTGAGCAGTTAATATATTAGATAACATTGAGCTTTTTTTGTCAATAGAAAACGTATGTTATCATACACCTTGCTTTTCAACCTTAACCCCTTAATGACCGCCCTATCGGGTTTTTACGGCGGTCATTAAGGGTACTTCTTCTGATGCGACGCCTTTCTACGGCGGCGCATCAGAAGAAGTTTTCGGGACACCGGGTCTCGCTGGTGCCGGTGTCGGGCTGTGATGTCACAGCCCAGACCCGGCACTAACACCCGGGATCGGAAAAAGGGTAAAATAATATATAACCAATTTTGAAGTATGTGGTTGACTACAGCTATCTGGGATTATTATCAGTAAATGTATCCATGTGCAATTTAGTGAACTCCTGTTCCCCCTAGTGGGCACTGATGGTGTGTATCAGATTTGGGACTAGTATTAGAGGGAATGGGGGAGATTACTTTCAAAGTTACAGCCATGAAATAACTGCATTAAAACTAGCAAAAAATGCAAATTCTAGGGTGCACTGGTGACCATTATGGAAGGTGCAGAATACACCAATGTATATGATGAATATTTATGAGCAGTGGTAGATTGGTAAGAGGTAAGTGGTAAGAGAAACTACAATTTATTACAGAGGAGGTGTAAACCTGTGTATTACATAATAGCAAGATGGATTTATTACCACTATACCACTAACCAGAAGGGCTCTGGGGGTTGTTGCCAGAGCCTCTCAGTGTTGTAGCTTAACAAGCTGTTACTCTCCCCCACACCTCTGTCCTATTCCCTCAGCACTTCCTGCTGATATAATCTTGTGGCAGTAGAGGAAGTTTCAGCACACTGTAGGAGAGGGAAGTGCTCCTTGCACACTGTAACAATCTGTGAGCCTCTCAGTGTTGTAGCTTAACAAGCTGTTAGGCTATATTCACACTGACGTATGGGGGACGTATATACGGCCGCCGTATATACGGCCGATATACGTCCCCCATAGGCAGCAATGGGCGCACGGCACCCTACGGGAGCGGCACACGTGCGGCACCGTACCGTTCCGTACCCATATTAGATCATTTTAGTGCCAAGTTTGCCCAGGCATATACTCCAGCCAAACATGTGAGCATAGACGAGTCCCTGGTACAATTCAAAGGGAGACTTCAATTCCGCCAGTACCTGCCCAATAAGAGGGCAAGGTATGGTGTGAAGATGTATAAGCTGTGCGAAAGTTCATTAGGGTACACATACAAGTTTAGGATATATGAAGGGAAGGACTCCACTATAGTGCCCCCAGAATGCCCCCCCTTCCTGGGTGTTACAGGGAAGATAGTGTGGGATTTAGTGCACCCACTGCTGGACCAGGGCTACCACATCTACTTGGACAATTTCTACACCAGCACCACCCTGTTCAAGTGCCTCACTTCCAGAAATACTGCGGCATGCGGCACTGTACGCAGAAATCAGAGAGGTCTCCCTAAGTCGCTGCTTGGGCAAAACTTAAAAGGCACGAAAGCAGGGCACTATGCAGCGACTCTGTATTGTGTGTTAAGTACAAGGACAAGAGAGGGTCCTTGTATTAACCACAATACATGAGCACACCACCACCCCTGTCCCAGAGTCGTTAAGGAGTTAAAGAAATAATAATAAACTTTCCTTACTGCATAAGTAATCTACTTATTGCAATACGATTTGATTCCAGGAGGTGGCAGCATCTGTCTATGAGATGACTACAGAGGCTGAGATTTTCTTTAATATTATCATAGAATTCAGAATCAAGTCCAGATGTCTAGATTAGAATCAAGAAAGTGCAGGCTCATCTTATGCAAAACACTAACTAATTGATATGGTCTCTTAATAAGTGGTTTAAAAGTTGTTTACTTGTCTACCTTGACTTGTGATGTAATTTATAGGTAAATAACTTTCACAGTATAAGCAATAAATAGTCATTTTAAGGCAGGAGATTGTTGCCACACAAACAATATCCTAATACCAGTATATTGGAAGGACACTTTAATGTCACATAAGTATAAACATTACCTTTGCACATATAAACAAAACTACTGCAAGTGGAGCCTTCCATGCAGCTTGTATCCCATGTATAAGAAAAGGCCTCCATTAAAGGGAGCTTATTGGACATCTTTCCCTATCCTCTTGCCTCCTTGACCTTTAAATAGAAAGTAAGTCTTGAGCAGTATATTATTATAATATTAATATTAACGCATACAATTGTGTTATAGACATGTCAAGTGAATATAGAAGTACCATAAACTTTAGGCATTATAAAATGAAATCCAGGCGGTCCCCCTACTTACGGCACCCGACTTACAGACAACCCCTAGTACCGACGGACCCCTCTGCCAATGTGACCTGGGTTGAAGCTCTTGGATGCTTTCTATAGCCCGATTGCAAATGATCAGCTGTAAGAGTCTGTAAGAAAGTTATTGAATTGGTTCCAATCCCACCAAAACCTTTAAACTCCCATTTGGCCCTGAGGGCAAAGCACAACCAATTGTCTGAACTCAATTTATAAAATTACGTTCGACTACATACAAATTCAATTAAGAAACCACCCCCGACCATTGCTGTAACGGGGACTGGTCTGCCCCCAATCTCATTCAAATTCGAATAACTTCTCTCTTTCATGCTACAATAGCACTCACTTTTAACATCGCTATTGGTAAAAACAAGTCCATTATTTACTGTTGTTGAGATAAAATAATACTTTACTAGTATCTTTCAAAACATTTTTAACTGTGATAGCTAAAGGACAGACATAAATCCATTGCTGAAACAAGTGACCCCTGCTCTAGTGTCGCAAACGCTCCTCACCTGTTTACCACAGAGCAGTGAGGTCATCACATTGTTGTATGTCTGTTGAATAACATTTAGAATCATTTCTCTCGGTGGATATAGTATGCTGACTGTATTTACAGACAGAAGACTTGGTGGGAACAGGATCAAAAATCATAGTTATTTCTACAGGGTGTTAAAACTTACAGCGGTAGCAGAAATGTGTACATGCTGCATTTGTGCACGTTGGGGTTTATTGTGTGTTATAATGTATAAAGTACTATATGTATTTGTGTATATGCGTGTATAAGGTGTAAGGGTTGTATATATACTTAATGTGGGTGTATGAGTACTGTAGTAGGTTGTTTGCTTGATGTGTGTATATGGTGCATTAATACATGTTAACTAGATAGATATTGGGAGGCATGTAAGTTGTGGTAATAATATTCAGGCCCTATATACTATATACGTTGTGTTAAAGGTGGAATACTGATGTATAAGAATATTAAATGTAACATATCAGGTAAAAATGTGTTGTGTATGAGTGTGAAATGTATATGTATGTAAGATGTATCGTAAGTGAGGATTGTAAAACATGGTTAAACATTACAAAAAAAAAAGATGTATATTTTTTAATGGAAAGGGGTGGGCCCATACAGAGATCTGCAATGGGCCCAAGGTTCTCTGTTACAACCATGATAGATACAAGAAAGTTGTCACTAACCTTGCACACAGTTGCCATACTGTCCTAATATTTCGTACTCTGCTATCTTGTTGTCTGGAAAGCTGGGAAACTAGTTTGCAATCATGAAATCTATAGTGCTTGGAGTCCCATCTGGACAAGGTCATGGTCGGAAGAAAAAGGCACCAAAACATATATATATCAGTATTTAGGGTAGAGTATCCAAGGCAGTATATATATCTGAAATAGTATAAGATTCAAGAGTAGAATTGAGGCGCCATATCGCTAAAAAAATATTTACGCTAAAAGAATCCCTTTTTCAAGTTCTTATTGCGGTTAAAACACAATCATAACACCATGCCCTGAAGAGTTTCAGATGAATTGGCGAAGGTTGGTTCAAAGAGGGATTAAGCTGGAGGGATGCAGAGGATAACTTAGTTCATCAATTGGAGCCTTTGGAATGTTCTGTTGATGGAAGGGGGCAGACACCTTATTTATTTTTTATGTTGAACCAATGAAGTCCAGCCAACTGTTAGGGGGGGTGCAACTGTAAAAAAAAAAGTTCTCACCTTGGCTGCATATATATACTTATGTTAGTCTTTTTAAACATGAGTTTGGACCTTAGAGGTTGAACACACCATAGAGACCAAATTTGTGCGGCCAATGGTCAAGGAGGACGTTTTGATTATGGTGGGTATTCATATTCTCATAACTAAATCATGCGTAACATTGATATAAAAGATTCTGCTTTTCGAATTTCTACTATACTAGACCACACGCAACATTGTCCCGATGTTTTCTGTAAGGGAGTTTGTGTTTATTCAATAGAAATAAAGTGAAGATATGTGTTATTATAGGGTTTAGAGGTAGTTGGGAGAAAGGTATACGGACCAGGGGGATCATAAATGTAAATCTGGTTGATAATCAATACTCTTAATATGGGTCTATGGTCCATGAATACGGGGCACTTCACAACCACCCCCCAAGAGCCACGGCACTGATCGCAAAAACTTCCTACAAAAGAACAAGAATTGGAAGTATTGTTTATGGTCACACAATATGACTGAACATACGTCACATGATAAAGGCAAGTTATTCTGCTAGTATTAGACGTGTAGACAACAAGTTGACAGTTTTTCACTTGTCGTAGAAGATTAATATGTAAGATTCATCATATTCTTAGGCAGCTGATAAATATGGTATTTGTTGGTTTTTTGAATGAAGCATTGGAATTGAGACTTTTTGTGGTGACCAAATCGCAAAAAATGTGCATTGTGCCAAATTTCACGTTGAAAAGAGCACCCTAAATAGTCCAGCAACATTGGATTCACATGATAAGGTGGTTCGGTGAAAGTGTAGTATGTTTGCAATCGTCGCAAACAATTCACCAAATTTAGGCGAAATCAGCAGTTGTGTGAAACTAATTGAAAACAATGTGTTACCCCAAGAAAACAGAAACTATGTTGATAGATTCCCCCTTTGGGCCTAGTAGAATGTTTCAACAATTGGTGTTCTATTTTTTGTACCCATTGTTGAAAACTTTGGGACAAAGCAGACAGTAGAGAAAAACTGGTGCATTAATAATGGCTATCTATGAGGGTATCCTAAAGTGGTACCCACTCTTGCAATACATAGAGTCCTGAGGTAAACACGCCAAACGTTCAACAGCATATTTTTTTCTAAAGTACACCCACAGAGGCACAGGTCACAGGTATCTGGGTTTGAGCCCAACTGTTGGTAAAGATTCCAAATTCTGTATGAATCTATGTAATAACCATAAAAAAGTGTTAAAAGTCAAAAGTACTTTGTTTTGGTCAGGTAAAGAAGCCCCACGGGAGTACTATCGCAGTTAAGAAGGCGCGGACTGTATATAAAAGGGCCTTTGTGAAATGTCTCTTCATGTCAGTAAGCTCTCAAAGACCTATGCACGACCAAAAACAGTACGAAAGAGAAAAATGTGAAGGGCTTCTAAGGTCATACATCATTTATCATATGGAGCTGATACAAGGGATTATTGTCATCATATCTTTATAAATAGGAGTGAGCTCACCCGCAGGACAAAATTCAGGAACAGGAGAACTTCCACTGAGAAGAAAGGGGGGGTATTTCCAATCCACGAAACACTGTGGACCTTATATATGCCTAATAAATGGCCCTGCCTAATAATTTTCCCACAGAGGAAAAACCCTACTCATTGGGTCGCCTGTCTGTCCGAATAATCGCCAAACAATATGGGATAATACAGGAATTATAATGTCATCACATTAACAATGGAGTCGAGTGTGGGGGATTGTGCTGTTACAGGGATATAAGTTCTTCATCAGATACATATGAGATGATAAAGGGATTAAATGTTCCTCAAATTTATACAATATGTAGTGACTACAGGGATTCGTTGTCTGCCCTATTTTGAGTTGGGAATTAAAGGAAAATACGCATCAAATTGAACTTGTATGACGATAATAGCAGGCGGGAGGGGGGCTGGGGAGGAGGGTGAGGAGGAAGGGGAAGGGTTTAGATGTGCTCCTACAGAGTTGAGTAACAACTTAAAGTCCTTGTAGCTAGTAGGATAATTTTAGAATTTGATTTAGAATTTGAAGGAGGGGGCCACGGATAACTAATATAAGAAGATACAACGTTCACGGGCCTTGGATTATGGGTATATATAAGTGTTCCTGTTATACTGCCTGGAATTTGATGGTAGATTTCATTTAATGTTTTCACTTACTAATGAGCAAATGACATAAGAATTGTGGCTATATTTTTTTAGCCTTACCTGGAACACTGAAGGCATGAGGTAGGGTTGATGAACCTGTACTTATTTATTAAAATTTTGATAGGCTATAATATGAGGAATAGAGATAACCTTATATATTTTGCTTATGTGACCTTTGAGTACACAGCAATGTTCATATTTAAGTTGCTTAACCCTTCCTCTTACATTTACCTGGTCCTCTTCTGAGTTTCCAATGTGAAGGTAGGTAGCTGTACACCTTTTGAGTATTAGTGGCCCAAAATGAGATACTTAAGGAAACCTGAATGAAAAATATACAAATGTACAAGTAAAATCTTACTTGATGACCCTTGCGACCGTCAGGTAAAATACTGTTAGCAATGTCTGCATTTATTAGATATTAGCGACATACTCGTCTGATAGGTCAAAGGATTTTTTAACTATGCTTTCGCAGCTGATCTACTAGGAATGATTGCTCTGCAGTTTGACAAAGTATCAAGAAGGTATTTCCAGCCATTGTGAAAACATGTTTTAGATAAATTATACATATTCCCTCGTTATTGCTCAAAATAAAAAAAAAAAAATGGGAGGCACTGAGACGATCTGCAAAACATATAATATTACCAAGCCAAGTATGGACTTGTGGTCCAATTGGTGAAGCGCAAGCGTTACGAATGTCAGACCAAGGCAGATCAGTACTTTCCCAGCCATGATGAAACAGTATGTTCTAAAGTTGTCATATAGTCTAGACCTAAAGGTCCCTTACATGATATATATCCAATAGTAATTTCAATCGAATTTTCAATTAATTTCTATCTAGTCTGAAGGTCAAACACTTACATATCATCTTCTGGGTAGGTAAAAGGTAGTGCCTCAGGGTGTTAACAGCCATTATACTGGCACTACTCTTCTTCCATTATTACAGGGACAAGCCAATATGGACTTGCGGCTGAATATTCGTAGGTTATTACGAAACTGCAAAAGTGGGACAGTCCTGTGAAAAAACATTAGTGTAAAAAATTTGTGAAATTTGTTTTGTCATTGTATACGATTTACAAAATATTAAACAAAAGCTACAATACAATTCTAGATACAATCTACAAAACATCAAGACGAGAGAAGCAGTAAGTAGAGTTAAATGGAAATTAAAACCTGCTAAAGCTTAGTAAGTAAAATTATAGTTTTTATGTGTGGAGGGTGCAGCTGTTGACACAGCTAACACCTACACCGTCACCGTCCCAGTCGTTGCTGACTGTGCTGCGGGGCCATAGCTTTAAATACTTGATTGTCAGTGGAGGAACCGATTGGTTGCCATGACAGCGGGAGTAGTTGAGGCTCCCATAGCTGCCATTCGTCATGCTGAATAAAGAAACAGTATAATGAAAAAAACTGCACAACGTGGAAAAAAATTCAAAATCTGCCCCGTTCCCTGAATGCATATGAAAAAGAAAAATAAAGAAAACACAATCATGAAACCATGTTATGTATCCTCAGGCCCAAAATGTTTTGATCTATCACAGATCTAACAAAACTGAACATTTTAGGCCATATTGTCTCCTCAAAAAAGTGAATAAAAAGCCGATTTTAAAAGGGTCATACAGCGTCCCAAATGATATGAATGATAATGAACTTCATCCATAAAGAATGAAACCTTACACAGCTCGTAAATGTCAGGAAATCGGCAAAAACAAACATTATTAAGTTTAAAGATCCTTAAGATAAAACATAAACTATATTACATTTGATTCAGTTACCGTACTGAAGGTGATACTGCATGGGGTTGTGTCTTCTAGACCACACACCGGCAAATTAAGAACAAAGCCATGAGGAAATAGCACAAATACGTTTCTTGCCCATTCCACCCACAGGCTTCCCACAGTACAGTACATAACACATGAGATTGAATAGTCGAGTAGAAAATAAATTTCTCTAGAGATAACAGGTCTTATACCGCTCTGAATGGAAAATTCAGGATCTACGGCTTGGGAGAGGAATGAAAAAAAAAGAAAAAACACCTGATACAGATTACCAATAGCGGCATTCTAAATAAAGGCAACATATTATTATGTCTATCCCCTTAAAGAAACTACAATAGAATTGGTCGGGTAAGCGTAAGTAATGGGAACCGCTAGGGTGAGCTGCGTGAGGATAAACTACGTCGTTAGTGTTATAAACGCGGGTTTGATATCGAAGTTTTGAGTTTTAAACTTTTTAAACTTTAGAGAAGAGGAGAGGCTCGGCGCTGGGCAGCGACACGCTACATAGGAATAGCGGAGTGTTGCGCGAGCACGTCTAGCGCGCAGCGCCGGAAGCCCATTCTGCTCTAAAGTTAAAAGAGTAAAACCGCGATACCGCGGTTTATACACTAACGAAAGAGTAGTACAGTAACCAGCTCAACATGAGTGGGCCGGGGTTATTGACAGCTTACACGGACCCATCTAACTGGTTCGAGGATCCTGAAGGACACAGGACGTAATCTAGGCACGGCGAGAGGCAACTTCCGACTGTGCGTACATCCTGCTTCTAGCACGGCTCCCAAGTGGAGCCCGGCTTGCCAAAAACGTGGGGTCTCTCCGCGGCCAGCGGGGGCGACACGACTGAAAATCATTGAGCATGCTCAGTGAGGTAATAACACAATGCAATGAGCCCACCTGTAAAAAAAGGTTTTTTAAACAATAAAGGTTTTTAAATAAAAAAAATCAATTAAAAGTCAGCGTCCCAATACACCCCAATTTCCTATATTGTATATTAAGTATAAAAAAACACTAAAATCAAAACTAATAAACTATAACGAAAAAAAAAAAACCACTAAACCACAAACCCCCCCCCCCCCAAAATTAGGATCAATGCATCCCCAACAATCTGTACAATAAAACTGAAAAAGATGGGCCCAGTCAGTGAAACCGTCGTAAAAAAAAAAAAACATCCTGCCAAAATTGTACCTCTAAAAGTGACAAAATGGTCACAAAAAAAATACGCCATCAACCAGCTTTGTAAACCGCAAAAAAAAATACTAAAGGTATGCCTCCAAAAAGATTGGCGATACAAATAAATTGAGGGCTTCTCAAATTTGTTTTTTCTTCAGTAAATTGTTAAAACATATGAAAACATATAAATAGGTATTGCTGTTTTTTTTTTTTTCAACTCTAGGATCCATAGGACTAAAGATACATATTATTTTGATGGTACTTGAATGGCCAACAAGAACATCTAAAACTGAACTGAAGAAGTCAATGGGGGTATTTACTAAGGGCCCGATGCGCGTTTTCCCGACGACGTTCCCGAATATTGCCGATTTGCGAGATTGTACCTGAATTGCCCGGGATTTTGGAGCAGCAATCGGATTGGGCGCATCGGCGTTGGCATGCACGCGACGGAGGGGGGGGGGGGTACTATATTAGCTCTCAAAGTGAATCGAAAGCTGAAGCAGGTCCCTTAAAGTGTTGATTGGAATTTTAAGAAGATGTTAAAAAAAAAATTGTAGGCTCATGAATCCCACAAAAATTAGAGATACATAAAACCATGGGCAACATAAAGCTCGGTAAATGGTAGCTACAAGTTATTCTGGTTGTTATGAACTATGTGTGGGAAGTAGAAATTTTGAATTTTAAAATAGAGAATATTCTGATTTGCCAAATTAAATTCTTTTAATCAATAAAATGCAAAGGGCCATGTTTGCTTCAAAAAATCACCTGAGTAATGTTTAAAGCCTTTCAAAGTTCAAATGTCAATTTAAGAACAGGGCGGTCACAAAGGGATGAAATTGGCCAAGTGTTAAGGAGTTTAAAGAAATATAATAAAACCTTTCTACTGCATAAGCAATATACTCTTGCCAAACGAATTGATTCCAGGGAGGAGGTGCGAGCATGGTTATGAGGGATGATAAGAGGTGAGGATTTCTCTTTATATTCTCAGAGAATTCAGAATCAAGCCAGATGTCTAGATAGAATCAAGAAAGTGGCAGCTCATCGTATGCACAAACACAACTAATGATTAGGTCTATTAATAAGTGGTTTTGTAAAAGTTGTTACTTTGTTTACACCGTGACTGGTGATGTAATTTATAGGGAAATAAACTGTCACAGTATAAGAATAAATATCATTTTAGGCAGGAGATTGTTTCCCACAAACAATTCTAATTACCAGTAGATTGAAAGGACATTAAGTCACAAGATAAACATTACCGTTTTGCACTATAACAAACTATGCAAGGGAGCTTCCATGCAGCTTGTATCCCATGTATA
>CM033644.1:158563644-158596991 GCA_019512145.1 Engystomops pustulosus | reverse complement strand
TAAGAAAAGGCCTCCATTAAAGGGAGCTTATTGGACATCTTTCCCTACTCAGTACATTATTTGTATCAATATCTATCTGTCTGTCTTCTGTCTAACTCTGCACATAAAGGAATGTGCAAACTGCTTGCACATGTGTTTGTGCCAGCTTTGTGTCGTGGCTGCACTGTGTCCAACACCTAAAGGGCGTGTCAGTGCTTAGTCGGAGTTTGCGACAAATTAACTATAGCGACTCAACAGAATTGTGTTGCATGCTGTATGTTAAAGGTACACCTAAAAAGTTAGTGCACAATTCCAGAGCATCGCCAAATTATTAAAGACCGTATGCTAGCACCGATCGCGGGTGTTACCGGTAAGTCTTTTCTGCAATATGCAGCCGTAATATTACGGCGCACGTCGATAAGAGGTAAAGACCTGGACCTTTTTTGTTTTTTCATTTTTGTTTTTCACTCCCCGCAATAGAAAATCTATAACAAGCTCTGTGGCAGCTTGTTTTCTGCAAAAGAAATTGCACTTAATATTGATGGTATTGAATATTCCATGCCGTGTACTGGGAAGCGGGAAAAAAATTCCTTATGCAGTGAAAATGGTGTGCAGTTTTCTTGCTATGTGAACCAAATGATGCGTCTACTTTATTCTTTGGGTCAGTGCGATCAGGGGGATAATAAATTTGTATAGGTTTTATAATGTTTTCATACATGTACAAAAATTTAAACCTCCTGTACAAAACTTTTTTTTAGATTTTGCCATCTGGCGCTAATAACTTTTTCATAAATTGGTGTACGAGTTGTGGGTGGTGTCATTTTTTGTGACTTTTGATGAAGTTTTCAATGCTACAATTTTTAGGACTATACGACCTTCTAATCACTTTTTATTAAATTGTTCAAAATTGGAAAAAAGTGGCATTTTCAAATTCGATTGCTATTTTCCACTACGGGGTAAACACAGTGAAAAACTGTTATTATATTTTGAAAGATTGGGCATTTTTGGACATGGCAATACCTAATGTGTTTATGATTTTTACTGTTTATTTATATTTATATCAGTTCTAGGAAAAGGGTGATTTGAATTTTTAGGTTTTTTAATTATATATATATATTTTTTAAATGTTTTTTTATTTTTAGTTTTGCTATTTTTCAGACCCCTTTGGGTACTATAATCCTAGGTTGTCTGATTGATCCTACCATATACTGCCATACCACAGTATGGCAGTATATGGGTATATTCCTCTTCATTCATTACAACGTGCAAATCGCACATTGTAATCAATGGGCGAAAACAATGATGATGACGTCACGGCGACGTGACCAACAAGATGATGACACCCATGCCCGCCATCTTTTTGAAGCCGCCAGCAAACGATGTGCAGGTTAATACCTGCGATCGGTGCTAGCGATATGCAGCAAAGACTTACTGGCTATGAAGATGGCTCAGCCCGTGAGCCCTCTCCATGCACCCGCAGCTGTCCCGTGATATGCTATTATGTCATGGGTTGTTAAAGGGTTAAAAGGCTTATTCACTTTGAGAACATTATAGCAAATAATTAATATTGATCCTACCATTTACTGCCATACTACAGTATGGCAGTATATGGGTATTTTCCTCTTCATTCATCACAACGTGCAAATCGCACATTGTAATCAATGGGTGAAAACAATGACGATGACGTCACGGCGAGTGGCGATCTCCAACAAGATGATGGCCCGCCATCTTTTTGAAGCCGCCAGCAAACGATGTGCAGGTTAATACCTGCGATCGGTGCTAGCGATATGCAGCAAAGACTTACTGGCTATGAAGATGTCTCAGCCCGTGAGCCCTCTCCATGCACCCGCAGCTGTCCCGTGATATGCTATTATGTCATGGGTTGTTAAAGGGTTAAAAGGCTTATTCACTTTGAGAACATTATAGCAAATAATTAATATTTTTTGTGTAATTAAAAGTTATTACATTTTCCAATCTACTTTCTGTATCAATTCCTCACAGCTCCGTTGTTTACTTCCTTTAGATAAACACGTATCAATTCCTCACAGCTCCGTTGTTTACTTCCTTTAGATAAACACTAGAGATGAGCGAACATGCTCGTCCGAGCTTGATGCTCGTTCGAGCATTAGCGTACTCGAAACTGCTCGTTGCTCGGACGAATACTTCGCCCGCTCGAGAAAATGGCAGCTCCCGCCGTTTTGCTTTTTGGCGGGGTGAGACACCACCTGCTGATGAGGGAGCAGGGGAACGCCGCAGAGCTACACTCCCTAGGTTCATGTCTGAAGTTACTGGGACTCGTGGTAGAGCACTGTTGAGGCCAGAACAGTGCGAACAGGTGATGTCGTGGATTGCTGACAATGCTTCGAGCAATTTGTCCACCAGTCAGTCTTCCACGCAGTCCACCCATGTCACCGAAATCGCCACTCCTCCAGCTCCTGCACCTCAGCCTCCTCCCCCCCAGTCTGCCCCCTCCCAGGAAAATTTGGCATTTGAACCGGCATACTCTGAGGAACTGTTTTCTGGACCCTTCCCACAGTCACAAACCACTTGTCCGGTTGCTGCTGAGCAATTTTCCGATGCCCAGGTTTTCCACCAGTCACAGTCTGTGGGTGATGATGACCTTCTTGACGTAGTGGAAGTGTGTAAAGAGGTGTCCGACGATGAGGAGACACGGTTGTCAGACAGTGGGGAAGTTGTTGTCAGGGCAGGAAGTCCGAGGGGGGAGCAGACTGAGGGATCGGAGGATGATGAGGTGACAGACCCAAGCTGGGTTGAGAGGCCGGGTGAACACAGTGCTTCTGAGACGGAGGAGAGTCCTCGACCAGAACAGGTTGGAAGAGGCAGTGGTGGGGCCAGACGGAGAGGCAGGGCCAGAGCTGGTGCATCAGCGCCAAATGTGTCAACTAGTGAAGCTCCCGTGGCGAGGGCTCTTGCGGCGAGGGCTAGATCTTCAGAAGTCTGGAGGTTCTTTAAGAAAACACCGGATGACCGACGGACTGTGGTGTGCAACATTTGCCAAACCAGGCTCAGCAGGGGTTCCACCACTACTAGCTTAACTACCACCAGTATGCGCAGGCATATGAATGCTAAACACCCCACTCAGTGGCAACAAGCCCGTTCACCTCCGGCCGTGCACACCACTGCTCCTTCCCCTGTGTCAGCTGATAGTCAGCCCCCTGCCCAGGACCCTGCCACAAAAACCCCATCGTCGCCTCCACGATCCTCCACAGCATCCACCAGCGTTCAGCTCTCCATACCCCAGACGCTGGAGCGGAAAACTCAATCTATTCCATTTTTCTGGAGGGCCACCTACCCGGTCCTCTGTTTGAAACAATTTTTGTGAGTGCCACATACAGGCACTCAATCTATTCCATTTTTCTGGAGGGCCACCTACCTGCTCCTCTGGTTTGAAACATTTTTGGGACTGCCACATACAGGCACTCAATCTAAATCTATTCCATTTTTCTGGAGGGCCACCTACCTGCTCCTCTGGTTTGAAACATTTTTGGGACTGCCACATACATGCACTCAATCTATTCCATTTTTCTGCAGAATGATTTTTGGGGTGTTTGTCTAAAGTGGCATGGGTTGGGCACAGTATATGAGGCACTAAAATGACTTTTTTGAGATAAAAACGCAATTTTTACTCTGCACCATTTACTTTGCATTCAATTTTGACCAGCGTGTCGGGGGTTAAAATGCTCACCACAACCACCGATAAATTCTTTGAGGGGTCTAGTTTCCGTAATGGTATCATTTATTGGGGGTTTCTATTGCACTGGCACCTCACGGGCCCTGCCAACATGACATGGCACTCCAAATCCAAACGTGTGAAAACGGAGCTGGAAAATCAAAATTTCACTCCTTCCGTTCTCATCCCTTCTGTGTGCCCAGTCTGTAAATTATTGGCACATGTGTGGTATTGCTGTACTCGGGACAACCCGCAGAATGATTTTTGGGGTGTTTGTCTAAAGTGGCATGGGTTGGGCACGTGAAGCCGTGGTTACTTAGGGGCAGGGGCATGGGGCAGGAGCATGTAATACTATGTGCAGGGGCTGGACCAGGCTGCTAGTCCTAGACTACTGGTGGCAGGAGCTGGCAGGCTGGATATAACAGGTGGCGCAGGCTGTATACACCAGGGGGCTGTGCGGGCTGGATACAACAGGGGGCCTGATCATGTGTATACACCAGGGGTCTGGCATGCTGTATAACACCAGGGGCTGGGCAACTGTATACAATGGGGGGGGCTGTGCAAGGCCTGTATCCTACAGGGGGCTGGGCAGGACTGTATCTATCGGGGCCTACGGCCTGCTTGTATCACCATGGTGGGCTGGGCGGCTTAAATAACAATGAGGCAGAGGGCTGGGCAACGGCTGATACTACACGGGGCTGGGCAGGCTGTTATACTCAGGGGGCTGGTGGCTGTTATACAATGTGCAGGGTGTCTCAGGGCAGGCTGATATAGCAATGGGCAGGGGCTCGCACGTGCAGGGCTGGTATACTATGGCGGCAGGGGCTCGGCAGCCTGTAATACTATGGGCAGGATGGGCGGCTGATATACTACTGGGTACTGCATAGTAACTGAACGGCCTGTGCCAATGCCATTTTTCCCACCCTCGCCTTATAACGCTCGTTTTGGTGTATATGACCCGGTACATCAGCACATATGTCCAACTGCATGTATAATTTCCCAAGAAATGAATCTCTTATTTGCTGGCATATAAAACCGTAGTGTCCTGTGTCCACATAACAACTAACTGATTAATATTTGTAGTCCTAACCACCAGTATTTCTTGTGTCCACCTCGGCAAAAAAGTTTGCCAGAATCATTCACAGTACATACACTGGTTAGGGAACAAAGGAAAACAATGTAAAGGTTACCTCAAATCAAGAGTGCAAACTCTCTACTAATGAATTTTCCCTAAATAATTGTCTCTACATATATTTTCCGGGATTATATGTCTAAATGAAAGAAAGTTGTGTAGTAATCTGTTATTTTAATAAAAGACCCCTTATAGAGCTCATACACGACCTCTATAATTTCGACACCACATATATGTGGAGCTATAACTTTTTAGCCGTGAAGGTCAGTTATAGGACACATTAGTAAGGGATAGCAACTGATTCATTCCATAAGTCATTTCAAGTAAAAAAACCGTTTTATATAACATGTGCAACCTAGCCGGGAGTTAAAATCCCGATAAATTGGAACCTCCAATTATTATAAAATGAAGTTTTATATGGGACCCAAAAAACATTACCCCTTACACGCCGAAGCCACTTTTCACCTTCCTGCACGCAGCCACTTTTCTTCAAATCCCTGCCCTGTGGTCCATTCTAAAGGTTATAACGTTGGACGTAAACGCTTCTTAACATTATCCATGATTTTTAAACTTGTTTTCAGTGTTCCTGAGAGCCGTTGCGTACACTTCATTGTAAGTTGAACAAATTTGTTGGTAGTATGTATTTACATTTATTTTGAGAAAATAATATATTTGGTGCAAAATTTAGGAAAAACTTTCTTGATTTTCAACTTCAAATGTTCTACTTTTTTCCATACAATCCATAACCGGCAGCAAAAAAATACTTCATAAACTAACATTCCTAAATGTCTTCTTTATGTGACAATGGTTTTTTTATGGCATACTCTTATTTCAGGTGGTCAGGCCATGTTAATTGGGGCTTGAACGTTATGTGCGATTTTTTCACATTTTTCATCAAAACCGCAAATACACTGCTATTTGAGGGTACCTAAGTGCTCAGCCACTGTCAATCACCCTTTTGAGAGGCCTAATAAAAGTAAAACCCCATAAATTAACCCCATTATAGAAACTATAGAGCACCCCATCAACGGACGTAACAACTTTTATGAAGTTTGTTAACCCTTTAATTATTGTTTACAGGGGTTTAAAACAAAATCGGATGAATTCTTGGAAGTAAAAATTTTTTTTGGATAAATTAATGTGGTTTTTCAAAAAAATACTAACAAATTCTCCAGTCTGGAATAAAATAACCAAACACTCCACAAAATTTGATCCCAATCTCCCTCCCCCGCGTATAACAATAACCCATAGTGGATGGTAACGCTGCTGTATGGGCACACACCATGGCCAATCGAGAGAATCTGCGTCATTCAGAGCCAATTATGCATTGCCCACTTATTTATATTGTGCTATACTAATCTTTATTTTTTTGGGGCAATAGTTTGGGATCTATATAGTCAAAGACAGGGCTTTATTTTTTGCGACCATGAGATGCACTTTAACAAATCCGCTTCATTGTGTGGGTCATTTAGCTTTTTCTAGATCGAGATTATTATTAACCTCATTGAATGTATGGGGTGAAAAGAAAGTGTAAATTTTGGTTTACCTCTTTTTCGTATTTTTTGTGGATTGTACCCGTCACTAAAAATACTATATTATCTTTATCCTATAATAGTCACTACGAATTATGGTGATAACCGCTCATTTATATTAGTTTTTTCCTTATTTTTAGTTTTTACAATTTTTACTGGATAAAAACTAACATAGAGGAATCTCATTTGTTTTTGCTTCGCCATCCCTTTTCGGAGACGTAACCTTAATATTTTTTGGTTGACCATAACTAGTTTAGGGAGTATTGGTTTTTTAACGGTGTTCGGTATTTGTTCTTTATTCATTCGTACCAGATGTTTATTGTGGACGCAGTATAACTTTTTCTGATCACTTTTTTAGAACTTTTGTGTCGAGCTGTTCTATTGAAAAAATGCTACATTTTTGTCGAGTTTTTTTTTCGGGTTTGTGTTTTACGGGCGTTCAAACCGAGCTGGTCGCAAACAAATGGTTTCTTGTATTATTGGTACTTCGATATGTTGTGTCGGGAACGTCGAATACATAATATGTTGGGGTTTTTTGGACGATTTATGCTGGGTTTTTTTCACTTTATTTACAAAAAACAAATTTGCATTGGTATCGGGATATTTGTAGGGACTT
Source organism: Engystomops pustulosus (assembly GCA_019512145.1). Taxonomy (NCBI): domain Eukaryota; kingdom Metazoa; phylum Chordata; class Amphibia; order Anura; family Leptodactylidae; genus Engystomops; species Engystomops pustulosus. The sequence goes on along the minus strand of CM033644.1, from coordinate 158,590,041 downwards.
ACCAACTTTATTTAATTAATTCTTTTTATTAAAAAATGTTTTTATTTATGTTTTTAAACTTTTTTTATTTACTTTTACAGGTTGGGCCCTCTGAAACAAGCTATTCTCACCTACACAGTGTAATACAGATGATGCTGCACATGCTCGAGTGTGTTACAAACGAGAGATAATCATTGCTAGCAAGCCGGTCCTAGCCAAAAGGCAGGGACGATCCGGCCACCTAGGAAGCAATCCGCGCAGTGGCACCCACCGGGCACTGGTTGTCCCGGGGCTGGCTACATCCAGGGGAGCGCGTACACCCCCCCGGTAATGCGCTGGCTGTGGGGGGTCCGATTCACTTTAAATGTTGGAGCGGTGTCGGCTATATATATGGCTGACCCCTCAGCTTCTGGCGCCGGCTCCGTTTAGAAGCTTGATGTATACTACTGCATTTTGGCAGGAACGCCCCCGCTGATGCAGTATGTCCCAAATGTTTGGGAAGAGGGTTATAGAGAGTAAATAGGGGCACATATGTAATAAAAACAGTGCAGACTGCACTATATGCAGTTTGCCTGTGTATGTGCAGTGGCGGCGCTACCAGACTATAAGATTTTTTGGGTGCCGCGGACGTTCGTTCAGAGATAATAATTATTACCTGTTATTACTAATATACTCTCACTGTAGAGCACACAGTATTCACAATCGCTGCACAAAGCCCTAGCCAAATTAGTCCCTGTCCCCAATGGGGCTCACAATCAAACACACCTCAGGGAACCTGGAGGACCCGAGGAAGCCCACTAGCAAACTGCTTTGCAGTGTTGACCTGGGTGAAGACCTCGAAAGCGCACGAGGACTACCAGGCTGCAGGCGAAGTGGCTACATCCTCAGCCAACACGTGCTGCCCTAATCTGTCCGCCCTCTGCACTGCCCCGCAGTGAGTGCAACACCACATTTATTGTGATTTTAAACATGAGAGGGGTGCTAACATTGTCATCAAGCTGCATCTTCTAAATGGTCAGAAATTTCTAGTTGCCATGGCAACGCCTCACAGCTCAGTTTTCATTTAGCAGTGTCCTGAAAGTTTTAGGGGAGCTGGTCATTGGTTGGCCATGGGGCAACTAGAAAATATTCTGACTTTCCAGACAGTTTGTAACATCAGCCCCCGAGAGTGCAAACATATTTCTGTTGGAGCTTTGCATTGAAAATGTGGCGCACGGTCCGACTAAGCACACCGACGGCGCGTCAGCATTCTATGCTCGCACAGTTGTGACGCATGACACTTTCAGACAGATAAGGCTGCCCATATATCCCATGGAGAGTGGGCGTGGGTGAGCAGACTCACCAACGCGCCTTCTCACTCTCCTCCAGCGTCGATGTGTGCCCCCCTCGCCGGTGCTACAGTATGGCGGGCACACGTGTGCCTGATGTAGCTTTAATAAGGTAGTTAATCTGAGATGGGCAATTACTGATGCATAATGTTATAAACACTGAGGTATCGCACCATCTGCATATATTGTGCTGTGAGTACCACTGGTACTGATGTGACTATTTTTTTATATAGCACCTTTATTCATTCAAACTAATTAGTCTCTACTTTATCATAAGAAAGTTAATTTTCATTCATGTTCCTCCCTGATCCAGCCTTCATCTGTGGCTGTGTCACCTACACACATGTCATTAGCAGGGTCCCGGGTTCCTGCTTACAACCATTCCACTACATTATTGATAACTTGGCAATGTTCTTGGATTTTGTTACCTTCTTCGTACGAAGGTCTGTTTCCCTTTCACGTCCTTGCATATTGAACCTTGCCCTTACCAATCTCCCCCCCAAGTTAGGTATTCTGTGTAAACACATATTCTTTCCTCTCCCTTCTACCAATGTTTTTATGTTACACACCCCTACAACTACTGCACTATCATACAATTAAGTGTACCAAAAACTTGGAACTTTTTTTGCTACAGATGCCCGCTCGCACAATTGCCTGTCAAATAACATGAACTGTTTATGTAGCTCAGCATTTTTTACATTGTTGTATTATATCCGTCTACTTGCATTAATTTACAAACTTAGTTCTCTGTAATGTATGTACGTACATTTGTTGTATATAGCACATACAGTTTCATATACAACTGACTGTCTATTATAAAAGATACATGCTGGTATACTAAAATCCAGGCCATAATACGTCCAGTTCCCTGTGTATACCTAATAGGGGTAGGGCTCTGAACACACACAAAAAAAAAGATAAAAGGGGGGCAAATAATTTCTACAGTAAGGATTATTCCCGATTCGCGTACTGCAGCCACTGTTCCCATTTTTTTCCCAAAATTTTGGGCGTCATAAGGGTAACTATTTCTCGTTACGATTTTTTCACATTGGTATTTTGTCTAAAGTTGACTTTACAATCAGACCCCTTATATTCCGACTTCCGCCTTATCTGGGTCTCCAATAGGGTACTAATGCTGCTTGTATATCTAGCACAGGCATCCGATTCTTGTAGCTGTCCATCTAGATGCGGACGGTATATAATTCTATCTTCAAATTAAAGAAAAGGGCTGATTCTAAATGCCTCGTAGCCTCTCTGCTCAATATTGGAATATATGCCTCTTATAGATTCACGCACTCTCCTTGCCACAACAAAAGTATATTATGGGCACCACCACCAAATATGAATTAAATTTTGCATCTTCTGCTTGCATGCTTTGCAATTAATTAACAATAGAATTTTGCTAATCGTAGCTTGTTGTTAGATAGTTTCTAGTTGTAGTTTACGGATCGTTTTCCAATAAGGTATGTAGAGAAGGTAGTCTTAGTCTAGGAGTGAGTGCTTGCGCCTTGGCCACTAGTTAATGGAAAGGAATTACCCAACTCCTTCTCCCCGTGAACCATATACTTTTGTTGTAGTTCATTGGCATATGGCAATCATAGAGTATCCCCATCCTTTCCCTTCCCGTTAAATATTGTGATTCATGGTGGGGGGGCAAAATTCTAGAAGCACTCTTGTGGAAATAAGGTCTATTATCTATCGGTTTTGAATGATGTTCTCTTTTCATCTATCGAATGTTTTGATCCCCATATATTGTAAAAAATGTTTGTTTGAGTGTTCCTGACATCCTGTGCTTGAGTGGAATAGGTACTCTCAATTTTCAATGAAAGATAGTTAGCACCACAAGACATTAACATCTTGTTCTTAAAAGGACGGTGAGCCCTTTGAAATATTTTTTTCAGAAAACTGCTGACGGAGTAAGCCCATACTACACCCTTCAATTTGAGTGCGCCCTGTCCTCCATGGCAACAAATATAACCGATGTCCGCGTATTGTGTGCGTCTACTTGCCTTGTTTTCTTTTCGCTTGGACATGTGCAGAATGCCCAGTCACCAATCACTCAATGTCGGCGACATTCCTGTCGTAGAGACTACTAGACAAGAACAATAATGGGACCTTGGTGTTTTTGGTGTTGGACAATGATCGAGGATCGGTGACTACTTAATTTTTTGTGTGATGTAAATTCAACAGGATTGTATAGCTATGAAACAATGTAGGGACCGTGCCACACAGGTTTGTAATTAACTGTTTAAAAAAAAACTTTAATGAACAATGGCCATTGAAACCGCAACTAGCAATAAACCTACTTCCTAGAATTTCCTGCAGGAGTGAATTACAGCTATGAAAGTACTCATATACTTTACACTGTTATGTATAGTATACACTGTGGTGTATGTTCATAGTTTTAATTAAAGTAATTCTTTTTGTTATTCTCAGTTGGTCAACTTTTGACAACTAAAGAAAAAAACAATTGTCATATCAATTAGTGCTAATGACTACAGATACAAAGTTATTAGAGCAGATGTGTGCCACCAGGCTGCCAATGAAATAAGCCCTCCATAACTCATTTTTTAATATTAATAGTGTCATTAATATAAAGACCATTAATAGATCCTTATTAAACAGGAATTTCTATTTATTTTGTCATTTAGAAAACATTGTATTATCAATCATACTATTGACAAAAAATGCAATGTGACTCCACTCACTTGTCAACTTAACCACTTCTGTCTGCTCGGCACGAAACTGAGGCAAGGAGTGTGAAGGGTCAATAAATGGTAGCGAGTCCACCATCTAGGCAAATAGTATGGCCAGCCAAAATATTAGCTTTAAAGATAGATAAACAACATTACTTTTATTAATAACAACGATAAAAGCACAATGGCAAAACCCATAGAAAGTGTGCCAACGTGTTCGACAATGTTTCTTAGTCTTGGCTCCACCTACGTAAGTCAATGCCGTCTCCTACCTAAACCAGTTCTCTATAGTAACAATATTTTGAAACAGCTCTGTCTACAATTGGGTTTCCTTCTGGAAGAGACTGGTTTGGCTCTTAAAACCAAGTTCAATGGCCATAATACGTTGGTAACAACATTTATCTACAAGGAGCTGAAAACATTGCTTTTATTTAATAGCATATGATTAAAAGCACAATGGTGCCTATATAAAGTTTGCCATGCTTCTCACAAATTGGTTCTTAGTGTAGCTCCTATTCAGACTTTTATGGCAACCAGTTTGTTTAAATCTTATGTTTTTTCATAAAAGCTATGTTTTAATCTACAGGCAACTATTTTGTCCTGGATGCTGGTTCCTACTGTTGTTTGCATTATATACTTATTAATACAAATATCAACACGATAAAAATACACCTGTTCACCTATCTGAAACTGTCTCCCAGAAGGGTTACCTTAGTTTAGAACTGTGGTACCATATCATGGCTCTCACCATTTGGATGGGTTATCCGGGAAAAATCTAAGGTTCTTCCAAACCCAGACCAGCTCTATTAAAAAAACTTGAGGGACCACTTTTGACAATGGTTTCATCTTTGTCATCCAGTCCTCTCTATGTGCACTTCCTTACAGGGGGCTGTTGCCTCTGCTGAATAGCCAAGGTAGATGAACAGATGACATGAATACAGAACCACATAAATGAAATCAGTTTATTTCCCTCCGGACCCAAGTCCATGACGTCACGCAACCTACCTCACCTACCTAAACTTCTACACTACAATGGCCACATATTGTTATTAAGCACACTGAAAGAACATCCAAAACTGCTTATACATGTATTTATAAGTGTCAGTTTTGTGTCATGGCCTGCTCTGTTCCTGACAGAACGTCAAAAAGAGGCACGTTAGTGCTATTCAAGTTTTTGTTGCCACTTTATTACTGAGGTGTGTCACAATTCTGTCTGTGCCACAATTCTTTCAAAATGAACCAAGTCCACAAAAACAAATGGGTGCACCTTCAAGAGCAGTGCGGGGGGGGTGCAGATTCTGATACCTTCCACCAGTTACCCAGTCCACTAAGTTAATCTCGGCGGCCCTCTGCACACTCCACAGGCAAAACTCACAAAGTATCAGACTGTATATTTTTTGATAAATGTGGGTCCAATGAACACTCTTTATCTTTATAGAAAAAACTACTTGTCAACAGGTATATAAGAAGTGTCTGCGCCACATTTGTGTCCACACGACTGTTTTATGGGTGCAGCTACCGGGCATCACGCAACCACAATTAGTGCGTAGTTCCCGGCGGTGCTCAGTCCTGGACCATCCCCAGATTTCTCATGCAAGTCCACAGAATTGGGTCACAACCTGATTTCATAATGCATCTGCGCCAGAAATCCTGAATCTGGTGCCCGCGCACCTATACAGGCAAACTGCTTTGTAAGCACGTAATGTTTGTAAATGTTGTCCCCAATGGTTTTTAACCAAAGTATGGTACCGACTACATTCTGAAATCGAAGTCTTTGACAGGAACATGGGAGCTGCCTATCGTTTTATAATGTTTCCATCTCGAAAACGTATTTTGCATATCTCTCTTACTTAGTGTAACACTGTAATCAAGGCTACATGTATGGGGCAGCAACATCCAATGTAAAAAAAACAGGCGGACCAGTCAGGCACGCTCACTGTTCCCCGTGGTCAGATATCAAGAAGTTGATTTTTGTATAGTTGGTGTTGACAAACTGAATTTTGTAGTATTATACCATTTAATACAAGGTAAAATTGTGGGGTGAAACAGCCTCCAGGTCTTGTAGGATATCCTTACAATTAATCCATGTGATAACTTTGTATGTGTTCATAAAGAAGCGTGTAAGGATTGCCATAGCAATGTTGTATCATAGTAATGGCACTGCCAGACAGATACTGGTGCTATCTGTGTCAGAAATCAACTGAATCCTTCCCTGAATAATAAATACTAAAGATTTGTTTCATAGCCACGTGATTAGCTAAAGAGAGAAGTCACATGCTTGTCGATAGGTAGAAGTTCCGACGTCATCACAAACAGGTCCTGGGGATGTAATATGGTCCACAAAGAAACTTCATGGATTGTGGTCACAATGGGGCAGCCTTTACTGAGGCCTTTGCCAACATTTTCTCATGCCGGACTTTTAATAAGTTCTGTCACTTTGTGTCGGCAGTCTCCCTTTTGTGCGCAGCTGCCTCTAGAAAACTCCATGTGACACAAATTGTAGTCAGAGAGTTCCAGCGCTTTCAGCTCCCGCCACAAATATAGTTGGGGAACTCTGTCGGTGGCCGGTGTCGCAAGAAAACAGGAAGGCGACCAGATTGTCTTGATTTCCGACCCCGACATTCTATAATGCCATTCTGGTCGCACCGAGCAATTTTAACAACAGGCATAACCCTAGTTATGAATTTTCAACGTTTCCTTAGGAAACTGCTGCCCCAATGTTTCACTGACTATAGGAGTGCTATAGTGAGTGAATCTCCTGCTTGACTCTCAAGGGGATTTTATTTCCCCATCATTGGCAATTCATCAAAATAAACTTTTCTGGATTAAAAAAATTGTACCAAATGATAAAAGTTGTGTAAAAGCAGCAGAATTAGAAAACTATCCACCATTTCACACCTGGAAAGCATGATGAACAAAGAAGATCAGAAGTTCTCAACAAGTAAATACGATAAGCACAAAATGTTGCTCATTAATCTGGTGTAATAGGGGGTGTATCAACAGACTAAATAACGGATTATCTGCAGTCAAGCAGCAGAATGGAAGAAGAGTAATAAATCCCGTGATCCTTTGCATCAGAATGACTGCTAATTTTACATATGATGTTTCCTCAGGCAATTCTCTAATCATCAGCCAAAATATGTTATCCAGCAGTCAGTACTGATAAACGTTAGACCTGTGTGCTCTAAGTTTAACTCAGTATTACGTAATATATTCACTGCGTCATGTAATGCAACCATCAACAATAACTTTAGGGTCTACTTAACCCCTTAAGGACTCAGCCTGTTTTGAAGTTAAGGCTCCACCTTGTTTTTGAATTTGACCAGTGTCTTCTTCCTGTGGTAATACCTTTTCAACGCTTGTTAAGATAATTCTTTGTGATTTTGAGATTGTTTTTCTTTTCTCGTAGACCATTGTAGTTATGTTAGTAGTGTCATTGTTTTGTCGGTGATCCGTTTTCTTTTTTGGGGGGTAAAATTCAAAATTTAGGAAACACTTTGAAAAAAATGACTATTTTCAAAGTTTCGAACTTACTTACTTAAATTTTCTAAGACAAAAGGTGATCACTACCCACACAGACTTTTTTTTATGATAGGAAACCTCATGCGTTTCCCCAAATTCATTTTTATGGATGTGGAGAATGGTCTTGAAGAGTTATTAAGTAGCACCTTCTCAGTTTTCTTGGCAATTTGTTGAATAAATGCCTAATCTACTTTTTGGTTGACAAATCTCAGGTTGGATAGTGCCCCTATATAAACTTTTTGACTATATCCCCCCACAAGTAACACCATTTTATGAACCTAGCCCATCTCAACCTATTCAAATCAGCATTAATATAAGGGCTGTTCACCCTTTAATTATTTTTTTTTTTTTTCCGGAAGCATATGAAAATGGAGTTGGAAAATTTTGGCAATTTCAATTTTTGATTTCAATCTTTCAATTTAGCCCTAAAATGGCTACATTCCAGAAGGATTTTGAGGTAAATATATATTCCTAATTTCTTGCCCTGTCGTTCTTCCGAGTACGTCGGCGCATAACCAGACAGTGGATGTCAGCTGCTGGTTTTTCCCCGCACATGAATGTCCAGAACAGAGTTAGCGTACCTGGGAATTTGGAAGGCCAATTTTGGCTGCTAATATTTTGTGGTGCCACAGTGTAATTGAAGGCCCCTGAAGTAAAAGTACAATATAAACCCCCCCAAAATGTCAACCATTTCGGAAACTAGACCCCTCAAGAATTTATATCGGTGGTTGTGTTGAGCTTTTTAATCCAACACCCCAACACGCTGTCAAAATTGAATGCAAAGTAAATTGATGCAGAGTAAAAATTGCGTTTTTATCTCCACAAAAGTCTTTTAGTGCCTCATATACTGTGCCAATCTCGTGCCATGCCACTTTAGACACACACCCCAAAAAATCATTCTGCGGGTTGTCCTGAGTACACAATACCACACATGAGCCAAAAATTTACAGACTGTCAACACAGAAGGGATGAGACGGAAGGAGTGAACTTTTGATTTTCCAGCTCCTTTTTCACAGGTTTGGATTTAGGATTGCCATGCCAATTTTTGGCAGGGCCCGTTAGGTGCCAGGGCAATAGAACCCAAACCCCCCCCCCAATAACTGATACGCATTTCTCGCAAACTAGACCCTCAAAATTTCGTTGGTTGTGGTGAGTCTATTACCCGCGCACGCTGGTCAAAATTAAATGCAAAGTAAATGGTGCAGGAGTAAAAAATTGTGTTTTGTTATCTCAAACATGTCCTTTTAAGTGCCTCATATACCTGTGCCCAAACCCGTGCCGACATTCAGACAAACACCCCAAAATCATCTGCGGCTTGTCCCGAGCTACACGGCAATCACCACCATGTGCCAATATTTTACAGACTCGGGCCACAGAGGGATGAGAACGGAAGGAGGGAAATTTTGATTTTCCCGCTCCGTTTTCACACTTTGGGATTTGGAGTGCGAACTGCCATGTTGTGGCAGCGCGCCGTGAGGTTTCCAGTGCAATAGAAAACTCCAAAACCACCCCCAATAAATTGTACCATTACTTCGGAAACTATACCCACCCCTCAAAGAATTTAGCGGTGGATTTTTGTGGTTATCATTTTCCCCGCCACGACCCGCGGGTCATCAATTGAATGCAAATTTAAATGGTGCAGAGTAAAAAGTGACGTTATTTATAAATCTCCAAAAAAGTCATTTATAGTGCGCTCATATACTTGTGAAAACGGAGCTGGAAAATCAAAATTTCACTCCTTCCGTTCTCATCCCTTCTGTGTGCCCAGTCTGTAAATTATTGGCACATGTGTGGTATTGCCGTACTCGGGACAACCCGCAGAATGATTTTTGGGGTGTTTGTCTAAAGTGGCACGGGTTGGGCACAGTATATGAGGCACTAAAATGACATCTTTGAGATAAAAACGCAATTTTTACTCTGCACCATTTACTTTGCATTCAATTTTGACCAGCGTGTCAGGGGTTAAAATGCTCACCACAACCACCGATAAATTCTTTGAGGGGTCTAGTTTCTGTAATGGTATCATTTATTGGGGGTTTCTATTGCACTGGCACCTCACGGGCCCTGCCAACATGACATGGCACTCCAAATCCAAACCTGTGAAAACGGAGCTGGAAAATCAAAATTTCACTCCTTCCGTTCTCATCCCTTCTGTGTGCCCAGTCTGTAAATTATTGGCACATGTGTGGTATTGCCGTACTCGGGACAACCCGCAGAATGATTTTTGGGGTGTTTGTCTAAAGTGGCACGGGTTGGGCACAGTATATGAGGCACTAAAATGACATTTTTGAGATAAAAACGCAATTTTTACTCTGCACCATTTACTTTGCATTCAATTTTGACCAGCGTGTCGGGGGTTAAAATGCTCACCACAACCACCGATAAATTCTTTGAGGGGTCTAGTTTCCGTAATGGTATCATTTATTGGGGGTTTCTATTGCACTGGCACCTCACGGGCCCTGCCAACATGAGTATGGGACAAGCCGCAGAATGATTTTTGGGTGGGTTGTCTAAAGTGGCACGGGTGGTTGGGCACAGTATATGAGGCACTAAAATGACATTTTTTGAGATAAAAACACAATTTTTTAATCTGCCACCATTTACTTTGCATTTAATTTTGACCAGCGGCGTGGGGTAATATGCTCACCACAACCACCGATAAATTCTTGGGGGTCTAGTTTCCGAGAATGGTATCATTATTAGGGGTTTCTATTGCACTGGCACCTTCATGGGCCCTGCCAACATGACATGGCACTCCAAATCCAAACCTGTGAAACAGGAGCTGGAAAATCAAAATTTCACTCCTTCCGTTCTCACCTTCTGTGTGCCCAGTCTGTAAATTTTTGGCACAGTGTGGTATTGCTGTACTCAGGACAACCCGCAGATGATTTTGGGGGTGGGTTTGTCTAAAGTGGCACGGGTTGGCACAGTATATGAGGCACTAAAATGACTTTTTTTGAGATTATAAAAACGCAATTTTTATCTGCACATTAATTACTTTGCATTCAATTTTGACCAGCGTGTCGGGGGTTAAAATGCTCACCACAACCACCGATAAATTCTTTGAGGGGTCTAGTTTCCGTAATGGTATCATTTATTGGGGGTTTCTATTGCACTGGCACCTCACGGGCCCTGCCAACATGGCATGGCACTCCAAATCCAAACGTGTGAAAACGGAGCTGGAAAATCAAAATTTCCCTCCTTCCGTTCTCATCCCTTCTGTGTGCCCAGTCTGTAAATTATTGGCACATGTGTGGTATTGCCGTACTCGGGACAACCCGCAGAATGATTTTTGGGGTGTTTGTCTAAAGTGGCATGGGTTGGGCACAGTACATGAGGCACTAAAATGACATTTTTGAGATAAAAACACAATTTTTACTCTGCACCATTTACTTTGCATTTAATTTTGACCAGCGTGTCGCGGGTTAATATGCTCACCACAACCACCGATAAATTCTTTGAGGGGTCTAGTTTCCGAAATGGTATCATTTATTGGGGGTTTTGTATTGCACTGGCACCTCACGGGCCCTGCCAACATGACATGGCACTCCAAATCCAAACCTGTGAAAACGGAGCTGGAAAATCAAAATTTCACTCCTTCCGTTCTCATCCCTTCTGTGTGCCCAGTCTGTAAATTTTTGGCACATGTGTGGTATTGCTGTACTCAGGACAACCCGCAGAATGATTTTTGGGGTGTTTGTCTAAAGTGGCACGGGTTGGGCACAGTATATGAGGCACTAAAATGACTTTTTTGAGATAAAAACGCAATTTTTACTCTGCACCATTTACTTTGCATTCAATTTTGACCAGCGTGTCGGGGGTTAAAATGCTCACCTGTCCTTTTAAGTGCCTCATATACCTGTGCCCAAACCCGTGCCGACATTCAGACAAACACCCCAAAATCATCTGCGGCTTGTCCCGAGCTAGGCAATACCACCATGTGCCAATATTTACACGACTCGGGCACACAGAGGGATGAGAACGGAAGGAGGGAAATTTTGATTTTCCAGCTCCGTTTTCAACGTTTGGGATTTGGAGTGCGAACTGCCATGTTTGGCAGCGCCGTGAGGTTTGCCAGTGCAATAGAAACTCCAACCACCCCATAATGATACGCATACTCGGAAACCTAAGACCCCTCAAAGAATTTATCGGTGGATTTGTGGTTGACATTTTAACCCCGACACGCTAGGTCATAATTGAATGCAAATTAACTGGTGCAGGAGTAAAAATGACCGTTTTTATTCTCAAAAAAGTCATTTTAATGCCTCAATCACTGTGCCCAACCGTCTCGTACTGTTGACAAACAGCCCCAAAAATCATTCTGCGCGGTTGTCCTAGTAAGCAATACCACACGTGGCCAAAAATTTACAGACTGGGACACAAAGGGATAGAACGGAAGGAGTGAAATTTTCGATTTCCAGCTCCGTTTTCACAGGTTTGGATTTTGGAGTGCCATCCATGTGGCGGGCCCGTGGTGTGCCAGTGCAATAGAACGTCCCCAATAAAGTGATAGCCATTTCGCACTGCACCTAGACCCCTCACAGATTTTATCGGTGGTTGTGGAGCCTATTAACCCTCGACACGCTGGTCCAAAATTACAAATGCCAAAGTAAAATGGTGCAGATAAAAATTGTGTTTTTAATCTCAAAATGTCATTTTAGTGCCTCATATACTGTGCCCAACCCGGCCACTTTAGACCAACCCCCAAAAACTCATTCTGCTGCTTGTCTCGCCGATCGGCAATACCACACTGGGTGCCAATAATTTACCATGACTGGGCACATACGAGGGATTAATCGGAGAGAGGAAATTTTTGTTTTCAGCTCCGTTTTCACACCGTTTGGATTGGGATGCCATGCATGTTTGGTCAGGGTGCCCGTGAGGTTCCATTCGCACAAATAGAACCCCCCATAAATGATACCATGACGGAACTAGACCCTCAAAGAATTTATCGGTGGTTTGTGAGCATTTTAACCCCCCACCGCTGGTCAAATTGAATGCAAAGTTAATGGTGCAGAGTAAATAATTGCGTTTTTACCTAATCATCAAAGTCATTTTAGTGCCTCCTATACTGTGCCCAACCCGTGCACTTTAGACAAACACCCAAAAATCATCTCGCGGTTTGTCCTGAGTACAGCAATACCACACATGTGCCAAAAATTTACAGACTGGGCACACACAGAGGGATGAGAACGAAGGTGAAATTTTGATTTTCCAGCTCCGTTTTCACAAGGTTTGGATTGGAGTGCATGTCATGTTGGCAGGGCCCATGAGGTGCCAGTGCAATAGAAACCCCTAATAAATGATACCATTTGCCGGAAACTAGACCCCTCAAAATATTATCGGTGGTTTGTGGATGAGCATATTAACCCGCGACACGCTGGTCAAAATTAAATCAAGAGAAATGGTGCAGAGTAATTGTGTTTTTATCTCAAAAATGTCATTTTAGTGCCTCATAACTGTGCCAACCAACCCGTGCCACTTAGACAAACACCCCAAAAATCTGTCTGCTGCTTGTCCGAGTACGGCAATACACACATGTGCCAACTAATTTACAGCTGGGGCACCACAGAGGATGAGAAAACGGAAGGAGGGAAATTTTATTTTCCAGCTCAGTTTTCAACCTGTTGTGATTTTGGAGGATTGCATGCAATGTTGGCAGGGCCGTGAGGTTTGCGAGTGCCAATAGAAACCCCCCAATAAATGATACCATTACGGAAACAGAACCCCTCACAAGAATTTATCGGTGTTGTGGTGAGCATTTTAAAAAAACTCCCCTAAGGACACGCTGGTCAAATTGACAAAAATTGCGAAATTAAATGGTGGCAGAGTAAAAATTGCTTTTAATCTCAAAAAAGTCATTTAATGCCTCATATTACTGCCCAACCCGTGCCACTTTAGACAAAACCCCAAAAATCATTCTGGCGCAGTGGTTCCTGAGTACAGCATACCCACACATGTGCAACAAAATTTACAGATGGTCACACAAGAGACAGCAGAGACTGAGAACGAGAACGGAGTGAAATTTTGATCACTTTTCCGCTCCGTTTCCACAGGTTCCATGGAGTTGGGAGTGCACATGCCATGTATGGCAGGCCCGTGAGGGCAAAGTGCCTACGAATGAAACACCCAATAAATGATTTTTACCATTTACGCAAACTAGACCCGCACATCTAAAGGAATTTGATTTCGGGTGAGTTGTGGTGAGCTATAGTTAACTCGTCGACACCATGCCCCTGGTCAAAATTAAAGCAAAGTAAATGGTGCAGAGTAAATAACTTGTGTTTTTATCTCAAAAATGTCATTTAAGGCTCAATACTGTGAACCAACCCGTGCCATCTTTAGACAAACCCCCAAAATCATCTGTCGGATTGTCCCGAGTACGGCAATACCACCAGTCACTATGCCAATATTTTACAGATGGGCACACAGAAGGATGTAGTAACTTAGATGGGGAACTTTTGATTTGCCAGTCGTTTTCAAAAGTTTGGATTTGGGTGCCATGCCATGTTGGCAGGCCGTGTAGGTGCCAGTGCAATAGAAACCCCCACATAATGATACCTTACGGAAAACTAGACCCCTCAAGAATTTATCGGTGTTTGTGGAGCATTAATAACCGCGCCTGGGCAAACACGATGTCAAAATGAATGCAAATTAAATGGTGCAGAGTAAAAATTCGTTTTTCTTTTCCAAAAAAGTCATTTTATAAGTGGGCCTTCACTTAGCTGTGCCCAAGCCCGTGCCGAACTTTAGAACAAACATCGAACACCACCCCAAATCAAGTCTCGTTGTCCTGGAGGTACCGCAAATCACCCAATGTGTCTGGGCAGCCTGATACTAGGGGCGAGGATGGGCGGCTGTATACTACTGGGCTGGCTATATACTGAAGGCTGTGACCAATGCATTTTCCCACCCTCGCCTTTAGCTCGTTTGGTTTGACCGTAACATGCACATATGCCAACTGCATGTATAATTTCCCAAGAAATGAATCTCTATTTGCTGGCATATAAACCAGTAGGTCTTTCACTAACTGAGTTAATATTTAGTCCTAAAAATATTTCTGGTCAACCTCGGCAAAAAAGTTTCAGAATATTCATGTACATACACTGGTTAAGGGAACAAAAGGAAAACAATGAAAAGTTACCTCAAATCAAGAGTGCAAACTATCTACTAATAGAATTTTCCAAAGTGTCTCTACATATTTTCGGGATTATATTGCTAAATGAAAGAATTGTAGGTAATCTGTATTTATAAAAGACCACTTATAGAGCCATACAGCTCTCTATAATTCTACACAACAAATGTGGAGCTATAATTATTCAAGCCTTGAATGGTCAGTTATAGGACACATTAGTAAGGGGATAGCAACTGATCATTCCATAAGTCATTCAAGTTAAAAAACCTTTTTATATAACATGTGCGACTAGCCCTGGAGTTAAATACCCATAAATTGGAACCTCCAATTATTATAAAATGAAAGTTTTATATGGATACCCAAAAAACATTAACCCCTTAACGCCGAAGCCACTTTTCACCTTCCTGACACGGCCCATTTTTTCAAATCTGCCCTGTGTCCACTTTAAATGGTTATAACTTGAAACGCTTTAACTTATCCAGTGATTTTTAAATTGTTTTCTCGTTGACACTTTGTACTTCATGTAAGTTGAAAAATTTTGGTAGTATGTTTTACATTTATTTATGAGAAAATAATATATTTGGTGAAAATTTGGGAAAATTCTTGATTTTCAACTTCAAATGTTCTACTT
Source organism: Engystomops pustulosus (assembly GCA_019512145.1). Lineage (NCBI taxonomy): Eukaryota > Metazoa > Chordata > Amphibia > Anura > Leptodactylidae > Engystomops > Engystomops pustulosus. The sequence goes on along the minus strand of CM033644.1, from coordinate 158,574,750 downwards.
TTTCCATACAGTCATAACCGCAAAAAATACTATAAACTAACATTCACTAAATGTTTCTTTATGTGGACATGGTTTTTTATGCATCCTCTTATTTGTAGGATGTTTTGGGGCTTGAACGTTAGGTGCGATTTTTCACATTTCATAAAACCGCAAATCTGCTATTGAGGTACCTGATCAGGTTTCAAATCACTTTTGAGAGGCCTAAATAAAAGTAAAACCCCATAAATTACCCCATTATAGAAACTATACCCCTCAACGTACGTAAAACAACTGTTTATGAAGTTTGTTAACCCTTTAATGTTTTTACAGGGGTTAAAACAAAATCGGATGCAATTTTGAAGTAAATTTTTTTTGGATAAATTAATGTGTTTTTCAAAAAATGTACAAATTCTCAGTGGATAAAATACCAAACACTCCACAAAATTTGATACCCAATCCCTCCGCGTATAACAATAACCCATATGTGGTGGTAACGGCTGTATGGGCAACACACCAGGCATCGAGAGAAGCTTGCGTCATTCAGAGCAGATTATGCATTGTCACATTTTATTGGCTATATAATCTTTATTTTTTTGGCAATTTGGAAACTATAAAGGGCTTATTTTTTGCGACATGAGATGCACTTTACAAAAGACTTCATTTAGTGGGTGCATTAGCTTATTAGATGAGATTTTTATTAACTCTGAATGATGGGTGAAAAGAAAATTGTAATTTTGGTTTACTTCTTTTCGTATTTTTTGTGGATTGTACCCGTACACTAAAAATCTATATTATCTTATTCTATAGGTCACTACGAATTATGGTGATACAGCTCATTATATAGTTTTTCATTTATTTTTACAATTTTACTGGATAAAAACTAACATAGAGGAATCTCATTTGTTTTTGCTTCGCCATCTTTTCGGAGACGTAACTTAATATTTTTGGTTGACAGAACTAGTTTAGGGAGTATTTTTTTACGTGTTGGTTGTTCTTTTCAGTCGTACCATTTGGCGCATAAACTTTTTTGATCACTTTTTAGAACTTTTTGTGTAGAGTTTTTTGAAAAATGTACATTTTTGGTCGAGTTTTTTCGGTTGTATTTGCGGGCGTTCACCGAGCGGGTCAATAAGGTTTCTGTTAATTGGTACTGAGTTGTTACGGACGTGCGAACCTAATATGGGGGGTTTTTGCGATTTGTGGGTGTGGGTTTTTCACTTAGCCATTGTATAGGAATATGGTGTTTAGGGGACTTAAACTTTAAAAATTCTTTTTATTAAAAAATGTTTTTATTTAATGTTTTTAACGTTTTTTATTTACTTTTACAGGTTAGCTTGAACAAGCTATTCTCACCTACACAGTGTAATACAGATGATGCTGCACATGCTCAGTGTGTTCGGGTTTTGACAGCCGGGTCCTGCCAAAAGGCAGGGACTCGGCACCAGGAAGCAAATCGCGCAGCCCCGGGCACTGGTTGTCCCGGGGCTGCGATCGGAGCAGCTAACCCCCCCGGTAGCGCTGGTGGGGGGGTCCGATTCACTTTAAATGTTAGAGGAGGGTGTCGGCTATAATATATGGCTGACACCCGCAGCTTCTGGCGCCGGCTCCGTTTAGAAGCTTGATGTAATACTACTGCATTTTTGCAGGAACGCACCTCCTGCGATGCAGTATGTCAAATGTTGGGAAGGGGTTAAGAGATGATAGGGGCACATTTAATAAAAACAGTGCAGACTGCACTATATGCAGTTTGCCTGTGTATAGTGCAGTCGGCGCTAGATTCATGATTTTGTGGGACGCTTCATGATAATAATTATTCCTTTATTTATATAGTGCACACAGATTACATCGCTGCACAAAGCCTGCCAAATAGTCCCTGCCCCCAATGGGGCTCACAATCTAAACAACCTAGAGGAAACTGGAGGACCCAGAGGAAACCCATGCAAACTCTTTGCAGATGTTGACCTGGGTGAGACTGAAACCCAGGACTCCAGGGCTGCAAGGCAGAAGTGCTACATGCCTCAGCCACCGTGCTGCCCTAATCTGGCGCCCTCTGCACTGCCCCGACGAGTGCACCCACTTTTTTGGTGCATGTTTAACATAGAGGGGCAATTTATCAAGCGTCTAAATGTCAGAATATTTCTAGTTGCCCAGGCAACCATCCACAGCTCAGTTTATTTTAGCAGTGTCCATGAATAGTTTATAGGGGAGCTGTAATTGGTTGCCATGGGCAACTAGAAATATTCTGACTTTCAGACAGTTTGTAAAATCGCCCCAGAGAGTGCAACATATTCTGTTGGACTTTGCATTATAAATGTGGCGCACTCGGTCCGACTAAGCACCGAACGCCCACTTCAGTGAAATTTTGCCAATTCAGACAGATAAGGCTGCGCCATATATCCCATGGAGAGGGGGGGGTGAGCGCACTCACCTCATTCTCCTCTCCTCCAGCGTCGATGTGTGCCCGCCGTGCTACAGTATGGCGGGCACACGTGTGCCTGAATGTAGCTTTAATAGGTAGTTAATCTGAGATGGCAATTACTGATGCATAATTATATAAAAAAATGTTCATATCTGTAATTGCAGTTATCAGGTACTGATGGACTATTTTTTATAGCACCTTTATTCATTAAAAACTAATTAGTCTCATTTATCTAAAATTAATTTTCATTCATTTCCTCCCTGAATCCAGTCATCTGTGCAGTCACACTACACACATTATCTCCCTGTTACGAAGCTAACCCTCTATTTAAGTTAGAGCAATGTTCTTGGTTTTAGGCTTCTTTGTCGAAAGGTCTGTTCCATTTCACGTCCCGCATATTGATCCTGCCCTTCCAAATCCAGTTAGTATTCTGTGTAAAACATATTCTTTCCTTCCCTTCTACCAATGTTTGTATATGTTACACCTCACACTCACACTGATAATACAATATAATGTACAAAAAACTTTGACTTTTTTTGACTACAGATGCCCCTCGCACAATTGCCTGTCAAATAAAATAATGTTTATGTAGCAACAGCATTTTTTAAAGTTGTATTTACATTTTGCATTAATTTACAAACATTAGTTGTAATGTTCGTACATTGTGGTATATAGCTACATACAGTTCATATACAATACATCTAATACAAAGATACATGAGGTATACTAAAATCCAGGCATAATACGTCCAGTTCCCTGTGTATACCTAATAGGGGTAGGGCTACTGAACACACACAAAAAAAGATAAAAGGGCAAATAATTTCTACAGAAGAGATTATTCCGATTCGCGTACTGCAGCACTGTTCCCATTTTTTCCCAAAATTTTGCGTCATATGGGAACTATTCTCGTTTACGATTTTTCACATTGGTATGTTTGTCTAAAGTTATTTTAATCAGCCCCTTATTTCCGGCCTTATCAGGGTTTTCCAATAGGGTACTAATGCTTTTATACTAGCACAGGCATGATTCTTGTACTGTCCATCTAGATGCGGACGGTATATATTCTATATTCAAATTAAGAAAGGCTGATTCTAGCCTCAGCTCCTGCTCAATATTTGATATTGCCTAATCAGATTCAGCACTTCTTGCACAAAAAAGTATAATTATGGGCAATACCACCAAATATGAATTAAATTTTGATTTCTTCTGCTTGCAATGCTTGCAATTAATTAACATAGAATTTTGCTAATCGTGCTTGTTGTAGATAGTTCTTAGTTGTGAGTACGGATCGTTTTCAATATGGTATGTAGAGAAGTATACTTGTAGGATGAGTGCTTGCCCGTGGCCAACTAGTTCTGGAAAGGAATTACCCAACTCTCTCCCAGTTAACCATATACTGTTTGTTGTAGTTCATTGCATATCATCAGATATTCCCCCTTTAAATATTGTGATTCATGTGCAAATTCTAGAACACTCTTGGGAATAGTCTATATATTTTTGAATGATGTTCTCTTTAAGTATCTAAGTGTTTGATCCCCATATATTGTAAAAAAATGTTGTTTGAGTGTTCCTGACAAGTGCTTGAAGTGGAATAGACTTCATTTTCAATTAACTGATGTAGCAACAGCCATTAATCATCTGTTCTTAAAAGGGACGGTGAGCCTGTGAGATTATTTTTTTCAGAAATGCTGAGAGAAAGCCATATCACATTTCAATTTGATCCCCTGTCCTCCAGCAACAAATATAACCGAGTCCCTATTGGTCTCTACTTCCTGTTTCTGCCTTGGACATACAGGAAATGCCCAGTCACCAATCACTAATGATGACATTCCTTCAGTAGAGACTACTAGACAAGCAAATCGGTGTTGGAAATGATAGGAAAGATAGGTGACTACTTAATTTTTTGTGTGATGAAAAAATTCAAAGGATTGTATAGCTTAGAAACAATGTAGGGACGTGCCACAAGGTTTGTAATTAACTGTGTGAAAAAAAAACTTTAATGCCATTTAAAATGAGCATATAAATACTACTTCCTGCAGAAGTGAATTACAGCTATATCATATTACTTTACACTGTTATGTATAGTATACACTGGGATGTTCATATTTAATTCGTTTTTATTCTGTGTGGTCAATTTTGACAATATAAGAAAAAAAACAAATTGTCAATATCAATTAGTGCTAATGACTACAGATACAAAGTTATTAGAGACAGTAGTGTGCCAGCCAAGGCTGCCAATGAAATAAGCCTCAAACTCATTTTTAATAATTAATAGTGTCATTAATAAGTAAACCATTAATAGATCCTTATTAAACAATGAAATTCTATTTATTTTGTCATTTAGAAAAATGTATTATCAATCATACTATTGACAAAAAAATATGCAATGTGAACTCCACTCACTTGTTTCACGTTAACACAGCTGTCTGCTCCGGCAAGAAACTGAGGAAGGTTAGTGTGAAGAGGCAATAAATGGTAGCGAGTCCACCATCTAGGCAAAATATAGCCAGCCAAAATATTAGCTTTAGATAGAGTAAAAACATTACTTTTATTAATAACATAAGATAAAAGCACAATGGCACCATAGAAAGTGGCCACGTTTCGACAATGGTTCTTAGTCGTGGCTACCACTACGTAAAGTCCATGCCGTCTCACCTACCTAAACCAGTTCTCTATAGTACAATGAGTTTGAAACAGCTCTGTCTACAATTGGGTGTTCCTTCTGGAAGAGACTGGTTTGGCTCTTAAAACCAAGTTCATGCCATAATACTTTGGAACAACATTTATCTACAGAGCTGAAAACATTGCTTTTATTAATAGCATATGATTAAAGCACAATGGTGCCATATAAAGTGTGCCATGCTTCTCACAATGGTTCTTAGTGTAGCTACTAGTTCAGACTTTTAATGGCACCATTTGGTTTAATCTTATGTTTTTTTATAAAAGCTATGTTTTAATCTACAGGCAATATTTGCTGGATGCTGGATTCCCTACCTTGTTTTTGCAATATATAATTATTAATACAAATATCAAAATGATAAAAATACACCTGTTCACCTATCTGATAACTGTCTCACAGAAGGGTTACCGTAGTTTAGAAACTGGTGGTACCTATAGGCTCTCACCATTTGATGGGGTTATCCAGGGAAAAATAAGGTTCTTCCAAAAGACCAGCTCTATTCAAAAAAACTTGTAGGGACACTTTTGACAATGGTGTTCATCTTTGTCATCCAGTCCTCTCTATTGCCACTTCCTTAACAGGGGGCTGGTTGCCTCTGCTGAATAGCCAAGGTAGATGAACGATGAGCATGAATAACAGAACCCACATAAATGTGAAATCAGTTATTTCCCCTCCGGACCCAAGTCCATGACGTCACACCTACCTAACCTACCTAAACTTCTACACTACAATGGCCACATATTGTATATTAAACACACTGAAGAACATCCAACTGCTTATACATGTATTTATAAAGTGTCAGTTTTGTGTCATGGCTGCTCTGTGTCTGACAGAAAGTAAAAAGAGGCAAGTTAGTGCTAATTCAGAGTTTTTGTGCCACATTTATTACTGATGTGTGACAATTCTGTCTGTGCCACAATTCTGCAAAATGAACCAAGTCCAAAAAACAAATGGTGCACACTTCAAGAGCAGTGCGGGGGGGGGGCAGATTCATGAATACCTTCCACCAGTTAACCAGTCCACTATTAATCTGGCGCCCTCTGCACACTCCACAGGCAAAACTGCACAAAGTACAGACTGTAATAGTTTTTGATAAATGTGGGTCAATGAACACTCTTTATAGAAAAAACTACTTGCACAGGTATATAAGAAGTGTCTGCGCCACATTTGTGTCCACACGACTGTTTTATGGTGCAGCTGACGGGCATCACGCACACCAAATTAGGGCGTGTTCCAGGCGGTGCTCAGTCGGAGCATCGCCGATTTATCCATGCAAAGTCACAGAATTGGGTCACACTCTGATTCATAATGCATCTGCGCCAGAAATCCTGAATCTGGTGCCCTGCACACTATACAGGCAAACTGATTTAGCGTAATGTTTGTAAATGTGCCCCAAGTTTTTTTAAAACAAAGTCATGGATCAATACTTTGAAAGAAGTCATTGAGTACAGGAGCTGCCTTCTTTTATAATTTTCCATCTCGAAAACGTATTTGCTATCTCTCTACTTAGTGTAACACTGTAGCAGGCTACAGGTATGGCGGCAAACACGTAAAAAAAACAGGCGGACCAGTCAGGCACGGACTGTCCCTGGTATCATCAAGAAGTTGATTTGTATAGTTTAAACTGAATTTGTAGTATTTCCATTTAATACAAGGTAAAATTGTGGGTGAAAGCCTCAGAATGGTATGATATCCTTGCATTATCCATGTGATAACTTTGTATGTGTCAGAAGCAAGTGTAAGATTGCCATAGCATGTGATCTAGTATCACTGCAGAAGATACTGGTGACTATCTTTCTTCAGAAATCACTGAACCTCCACTGAATAAGAAATACTAAAGATTTGTTCATACCACAGTGATGTACAGAGAGAGAATCATGCTTCTAGGGAGTATTCCGACGTCATGCACAAAAAGTCCTAGGGGATTGTAATATGGTCCACAGAAACTCATGGAGGTGGGCCACAATGGGGACATTTTACTAAGGGCTTTGCAACATTTTTCTGCCGGACTTTTAAGAAGTGTGTGTACTATTGTGTCGCCAGTGCCCCTTTTGTGGGCAGCTGCTCTAAATAACCATGTGACACAAATGGGGGAGTTCAGAGCTCAGTCGCCACAAAATAGTTGGTGAATATTGGAGGCCTGCGCTAAGAAATCAGGGCCAGTGCAAGGCAGCGCAGATTCTTGATTTCCGACCCACATTCTTAATGAATCTGTCGCACCGAGCAATATACAGGCAGAACACTTTTAGTGAAGTTTCCAACTTTCTTAGTAAATGTGCCCCAATGTTTTCACTGACTATATGAGTGCTATATGAGTGATCTCCTGCTTGACATCTCAAGGGGATTTTATTTCCCAATCATTGCCAATTCATCAAAATAACATTTACATGATTAAAAAAATTGTATACCAAAGATTAAAAGTTGGTAAAAGCAGCAGAATTAGAAAACTATCCACCAGTTTCACCTGGAAAGCATGATGAACAAAGAAGATACAGAAGTTCTCAACAAAGTAAATACGATAAGCAACAAAATGTTGCTCATTATCTGGTGTAATAGGGGGTGTAGCAACAGACTAAATAACGGATATCTGACAAGCAGCAGAATGGAAGAAGAGTGAAGAAATCCCGTGATACCTTTGCAGTCAGAATGACTGCTAATTTACATATTGATGTTTCCTCAGCAATTTCTCAATCATCAGCCAAAATTGTTATCCAGAGCCAGATACTGATAAACTTTAAGACTGTCTGCTCTAGGTTAACTCAGATTACGTAGATCATATTCACTGCGTCATGGAATGCAACCATCAACAATAACATTAGGGTCTACTTAACCCTTAAGGACAGCAGCCTGTTTGCAAGTTAAGGCTCGCAACTTTTTTTGAAATTTGACCAGTGTCTCTTCCTGTGGTAATAACTTTTCAACGCTTTAAGAGATTCTCTGTGATTTTGAGATTGTTTCTGTGAGACATTGTAGTTTATGTTAGTAGTGTAGTTTCGGTGATCCGTTCCTTTTTTGGGGGGTAAAAATTCAAAAATTTAGGAAAAATTTGAAAAAAATGACTATTTTCAAAGTTTCAAATTATTAATTTTGTAGACAAAAGTGATTACCACAAATTTTTTTTTGATAGAAACCTTTGCGTTTCATTAGTTTTATGGATGTGAGGAAGGTTTTGAAGTTTTAGTAGAAACTTCTCAGATTTTCTTGCAATTTGAAAAATGCGATACTTTTTGGTGATCAATTCAGTTGGAAGTGCCTATAAAGACTTATGTACTATATACCCCCACAAGTAACACCATTTTATGAACCTAACATCTCAACCTATTCAAATCAGCATTTAAGAAGTCTGTTCACCCTTTAATTATTTTTCCGGAAGCATATGAAAATGGAGTGGAAATTTGAAATTTCAATTTTTGATTTCAATCTTTCAATTTAGCCCTAAAATGATACATTCAGAAGGAATTTGAGGTAAATATATATTCCTAATTTCTTGCCCTGCTTCTTCGCGTACGCAATACCAGACATGTGGATGTCAGCTGCTGTTTTCCCCGCCCACAGTGAATGTCCAGAACAGAGTTAGCGATACTGGGAATTTGGAAGGCCAATTTGGCTGCAAATATTTTTGGTGCCACAGTGTAATTGAAGGCCCCTGAAGTAAAAGTACAATAGAAACCCCCCAAAATGTCACCATTTCGGAAACTAGACCCCTCAAAGAATTTATCGGTGGTTGTGTTTTTTGAGATAAAAACGCAATTTTTACTCTGCACCATTTACTTTGCATTTAATTTTGACCAGCGTGTCGGGGGTTAAAATGCTCACCACAACCACCGATAAATTCTTTGAGGGGTCTAGTTTCCGTAATGGTATCATTTATTGGGGGTTTCTATTGCACTGGCACCTCACGGGCCCTGCCAACATGGCATGGCACTCCAAATCCAAACGTAACTCGGGACAAGCCGCCAATGATTTTTGGGGTGTTTTGTCTAAGTGGCACGGGGGTTGGGCACAGTATTGAGGCACTAAAATGCATTTTTGAGATAAAAACACAATTTTTACTCTCACCATTTACTTTGCATTTAATTTTGACCAGCGTGTCGCGGGTTAATATGCTCACCACAACCACCGATAAATTCTTTGAGGGTCTAGTTTCCGAAATGGTATCATTATTAGGGGTTTCTATTGCACTGGCACCTCATGGGCCCTGCCAACATGACATGGCACTCCAAATCCAAACCTGTGAAACGGAGCTGGAAAATCAAAATTTCACTCCTTCCGTTCTCATCCCTCTGTGTGGCCCAGTCTGTAAATTTTTGGCACATGTTGGTATTGCTGTACTCAGGACAACCCGCAATGATGTTTTGTGTTGTTTTGTCTAAAGTGCACGGGTTGGGCACAGTATATGAGGCACTAAAATGACTTTTTTAGAGAAAAACGCAATTTTTACTCTGCACCATTAATTTGCATTCAATTTGACCAGCGTGTCGGGGGTTAAAATGCTCACAAACCACCGATAATTTCTTTGAGGGGTCTAGTTTCCGTAATGGTATCATTTAGTGGGGGTTTCTATTGCCAACTGGAACCTCACACGGGCCCTGCCAACATGGCATGGCACTCCAAATCCAAACGTTGAAAACGAGCTGGAAATCAAAAATTTCCCATCCTCCGTTCTCATCCCTTCTTGTGCCCAGTTCTGTAAATTATTGGCACACATGGTGGTATTGCCGTACTCGGGACAAGCCGCAGATGATTTTTGGGGTGTTGTCTAAAGTGGCCGGGTTGGGCACAGTATATGAGGCCTAAAATGACATTTTGTGAGATAAAAACACAATTTTTACTCTGCACCATTTACTTTGCATTTAATTTTGACCAGCGTGTCGCGGGTTAATATGCTCACCACACCACCGAAAATATCTTTGAGGGGTCTAGTCTAGTGCGAAATGGTATCATTTATTGGGGGTTTCATTGCACTGGCACTCACGGGCCCTGCCAACATGGCATGGCACTCCAAATCCAAACCTGTGAAAACGGAGCTGGAAATCAAAATTTCACTCCTTCCGTTCTCATCCCTTCTGTGTGCCCAGTCTGTAAATTTTTGGCACATGTGTGGTATTGCTGTACTCAGGACAACCCGCAGAATGATTTTTGGGTGTTTGTCTAAAGTGGCACGGGTTGGGCACAGTATATGAGGCACTAAAATGACTTTTTTGAGATTAAAACGCAATTTTTACTCTGCACCATTTAATTTGCATTCAATGTTGACCAGCGTGTCGGGGTTAAAATGTCACCACAACCACCGATAAATTCTTTGAGGGGTTCTAGTTTCCGTAATGGTATCATTTTTGGGGGTTTCTATTGCACTGGCACCTCACGGCCCTGCCACATGGCATGCACTCCAAATCCAAACGTTGAAAACGGAGCTGGAAAATCAAAATTTCCCTCCTTCCGTTCTCATCCCTTCTGTGGTGCCCGTCTGTAAATTATTGGCACATGTGTGTATTGCCGTACTCGGGACAAGCCGCAGATGATTTTTGGGGTGTTTGTCTCAAAGTGGCACGGGTTTGGGCACAGTATATGAGGCACTAAAATGACATTTTGAGATAAAAAACACAATTTTTGACTCTGCACCATTTACTTTGCATTTAATTTTGACCAGCGTGTCGCGGGTAATATGCTCACTCACAAACCACCGATAATTCTTTGAGGGTCTAGTTTGCGAAATGGTATCATTTATTGGGGGTTTCTATTGCCACTGGCACCTCACGGGCCCTGCAAACATTGCATGGCACTCCAAATCCAAACCTGTGAAAACGGAGCTGGAAAATCAAAATTTCACTCCTTCCGTTCTCATCCCTTCGTTGTGCCCAGTCTGTAAATTTTTGGCTCATGTGTGGTATTGCTTACTCAGGACAACCCGCAGAATGATTTTTGGGGTGTTGTCTAAATGTGGCACGAGTTTGGGCACAGTATATGAGGCACTAAAATGACTTTTTTGAGATAAAAACGCAATTTTTACTCTGCACCATTTACTTTG